>CM076582.1:1022680353-1022764795 GCA_034641835.2 Pinus albicaulis | reverse complement strand
CTTTTGAACACCTAATTAGCTTACAATAATCATCAATCCGGGAGCAACTTTTTATTTCAAGAGTGTACTCTGTCTGAGGCTGCAATTATCTAAGAGCAATGTTGTGAAGATGTAGTACAGAATAACAAATGAAAAAGTAACAAATGCTTGTAAAGAAACCTAATTAGAGTGACATGAATGGAAATATCAAACTACATCAATCTTGCAAAACATCGATCAGGGATGCAGTAGCAGTAACTCTTTCCCTTATAAATCGATGCAAGATAACCAATCTGGGGACTTGGAAGCAATGACCTCTATCCTCTACAATTGGTGATCTTTAAAGAAATCGAAATGAAATAAAATTCAATGAAAGCAACTTAAAAGAAATGAAATCTGGAAAGGAACAACAACATGTAACTATAACTCATCTGTTTGCTAATCGAAGACTATGAATAAATAATGAACAGAAATGGAACAACAACATGAAATGAACAGAAATTACAATTCTAACATAATCAAGCAACTAGATTTCCATGCTTCAATCCTATCGACAGCCACTTACCATGAAACAATCAATTATAACAAATTATAAACTTACAGGAACAGCAACTCAAATCAGATACAGAACAAAAAAGCTTTATGATAATAACAAGATAACCGAACATCGAACGTGCTTCTTGTGAAGAATGAAATAGCAATGAATATGTATTTGATCTAACAATGATAAACCAGTTCTGTAATTGAAACAAACATTAAACACACTTCACACGACAGTAAGATAGGATTAAAAATACAAACAGTGAAGTGATTCCACCAGAGCTGGGCCCTTAGTGCCAATGAAATAATGCTAAGCTAATTCAGAACTTTAGAAGATGGCTAAAACGCATGTCTTATATTAAACCGACATGAAGTATTACAAAGAAGGTTCTCTCAAAACCGAGAGTTAATAAAACATTATATTACAGAGGAAATGTTTAAATGTAAAGCCTTTCGACTAACTCACTGACTTCAACAACACCGTCCCTTTGTCACTAAAGGACATTGCTTTATATATCAAATCTCGACGAAAAAATCAAGGAATAAGATGAGTTTGAACAACGATCCCTCAGGATCGAAGGATCCTGAGGGATTCGCTCCTCTTCATTTAGTCATCATCTTGTTTACTCTGACCAGGGTCGACCTGTCCCCTGCCTTTTCTGGGCTATTCATTCAGATCTCCTTGCCTTTGGCTGGATATGGTTCAACGTTGATGGAGCAACAGTTAGATTATTTTCAACCCCACCTTTGGTACAGTTTTTCACCTCGTCGAATTCTTATTTTATCAATCAAAAAGTACCCTTTAGTCATCTTTTTGTACTAGACATAAACCTTTCCAATTCTATTGTAATTCTTATGATAAATTACCTTTCCAAGGTAAAAATGAGTATATCTATGGTAAAAGAATGAGTAAATACATAGTAATTTCATACCTCTTTCACTGACCAACACATGTATCAAAATTTGAGGCACACGCTACAAAAACAGGGTGAAGGTAATAGGGATGAGGAGTATCATCTTATGACATATGGCTTGGTTAGATTCAGAAACTTGATTAATGTACCAGATGATAGTGAGCTCAAGAATATTATCTTGAGGGAGTTTCATGTCAAGCTATATTTAGGTCACCTGGAATATCAAAAGACCCTGACAAATGTTAAGAAGTTCTATCATTGGATAAGCTTGAGGAAAGAGGTGGGTAGGTTTGTTGTGAAATGTTTGGACTGTCAGCAGGTAAAGGCATAATGTAAGCATCTAGGTGGTTTATTGAAGCTGATTCTGATTCCAAAGTGGAAATTGGAGGTCATATCCATGGACTTCATCACAGGTTTTCTGAGGACACTAATACAACATGATTTCATCATAGTTGTGGTTGAAAATTTAATTAATATAGCATATTTCATTGTGGTAAAGTCTACTAACGTGGTTAGTGACATAGCTCAAATTTTCATAAGATAGGTAATGAGATTGCATAGAGTTCCTAAGAATATTGTATCATATAGAGATTCCAAGTTGACTTCCATGTTTTGGAAGGAGTTGTTTGCAAGTTTGGGGACAGAGTTGGATTTCAGTACAACTTATAATCCACAGAAATATGAAAAAACAGGGAGGGTTAACATGATTCTTGAGGACATGTTGAGGATATACATCAAGCATCAGGAATGGAAGTGGCAAGATCATATTCACTGGTAGAGTTTGCATACAATAATAGGTATCAATAGTCCTTGAGAATGAGTATGTTTGAGCCACTTTATGGGCGAAGTTGTAATACTCCCATCAGTTGGAGTGATCCAGTTATATGTTGGCAGAGATGGAACAAGAAATGTAGATTATTAAAAGGAATTTGAAGGAAACATAAAAAGAGTTATGTGTATCAACATAAAGCATTAAAGGAGCTCAATGAGGATTGGATGATGTGAAAATATTACACTTTTATATTGCAGGACTTTAAAGATCCCTTAGAGGATTGGACCAGTGGCCTACCGACTTCCACTACCTCTGACAATGAAATTCCATGATATTTTCCATGTTTCATTTCCTAATAATTATGTCCACAACATTTATCATCTGATGACTAGTCTCTATTTCAGGTGGAACCAGAGGGAGAATTCCAGCCAGAAACATAATGCGTATTGCAATGAAAACAAATCAAGTTTCAGAACAAAGAAAACGAGTAGGTTAAAGTGTAGTGGATGCACTTTGGGCCTGATGAAGCTACATGGGAGATGGTTTATCAGATGCAGGCTAAGTATCCTTCTTTATTCACTATTTGAGAAGATGTATTTTGATATATGTTTTGATGTTGTGTTATGTTTATGTCTATGTATATGCATATTTATTGAAATATCACAGTGTTATATAGATCAAATAAGTAGTATGGTGTTCATGATATGATTGGTTATGTCTTTAATAGTATGATATGATGTAAATGCTGCATAGAGTTGTATTATAAAGCTCTATGAGAAAAATGTGTTTTTCTAGTTTATAAGTGTCAATGAACATCGAGGATGGTGTTCCCCCAAGGGGGATTGGTTTGCAACAACCCCTGGTTAATTTCCTATGTAAATAAAAATGAAACCAAGATCGTGGGACATGAATTCCAAGCCGGATGTTGGGGAAAAACTTTAGTGGGTATCAATGGTGATTAATTGATGGCTATGGAAATTTCCAAAGGCATTGGCAAAGGAAAAGAGGAAATCATTGACATTTTAATTACGAAAATTGAAAAAAATAGGAGAAAAGGGAGATGAAGAGTCACAAATTTGCATGAGAGGGAAATTTAAGGAAAATGAAGAAAATGGAGGCCTTAATGATAAAAATTCTTCTAAGGATTAGTTCACAACATTTTTTTAGTTTATTTTAGGAGCTCTCTTATATTCTCTCATACTCTTGCACACTTAGAGAATTCCTAGAGCATGC
The DNA here is from genome assembly GCA_034641835.2 of Pinus albicaulis. Classification (NCBI taxonomy): domain Eukaryota; kingdom Viridiplantae; phylum Streptophyta; class Pinopsida; order Pinales; family Pinaceae; genus Pinus; species Pinus albicaulis. The sequence continues at coordinate 1,022,761,357 of CM076582.1, read as the reverse complement.
ATGGAGCACTCTAGTATTCACTTAGATTTGGAGAAAGAAGGAAAAGGAAAAGGAAATCAGGAAAGCACAAGGGAACAATTAGATCAGTGACTATAGTTGGATCGCTTTGTAGGTAACATGTGCATGTGTGTTTTCCTTTTTGATTTATGGATGCATGGTGTATGCATGTGATTATTAGATTAAGTTTTGTCATTAGCATGGAGGATTTCCTCGATTGACAATGGTTTTAACCTTGCCTTTCCATTTATTTGAGAGCCATGGTGTTATGTGTTTTCCCATTCGATTGTTTTCTGGTTGGTGCCCATAAGTCCTTATGGTTGTAAGTTGGAAAAAATACTCTAAAATACCTAGAACAACTTGGTTTTAGTTACTATTCTTGGAGCCTAAGTTGGGAAAAACACTCTGGAGACCTTGGTGGGTTGAGTTACGATTCCCTAGATCTAGGTTGGAAAAACACTCTAGAGCCTTGGAATGTTGTGGTTTTAGTTACTATTTCTTGGATCCACAAAAATCATGGGTAGAGACCGATCTGGTTAGTGTTAGTGATGTCCCGCCATGAGGTGGAATCACTGGTTAAGGCTTGAGATGGTTAGGCCTCTGGAAGCCCTTGTTTGTCTTTGTTTGGTCTATCCCATGAGATCCCATATTCATGCTTGGAATATGGCGTGAGGGTTATTGGCTGAAGGAGAGATTTGGTTCATCTCAATCTATGGTTAGGCAGTACATGGAAGTCCCTGACTTGGTTGGTATTTTCATATATTTAATAAGAGTTATTCTTATATTGTGATTCATGCATATTTGTAGTGATTACGTTGGTGATATTATGGTTGATTTTCCATGGTTCCTATGTTGGTTATTTACTGGTTATTTGTTGGTTACATGATGTATGTTATTTATGGCTCCTGTCATGATATGTTTAACTATTGATGAGTGATGAATGTAGGGACTAATAAGTGTTGTTTAACCTATGTGAATAGGGCATAGGTCTTTCTTGGTGATTCTTGGATGAATCTCGGACTATTATGATCAGATATGCATTCATGGCTTGTATCTTACATGTTTTACTGTGTTTGACGAAATGCCTAACATGTTTTGGTCAGTCTAGTTCAACTTTTGAGTTGAAGTTGAATGTTTAGCTTTGTCATTGTGTCAATTATGATTCCGTGGTGAGATTATTAAATTAGTGAATGAATGTGTATTTATAAACTATATGTACTATGTACACAAAGTGTTTTTATAAATGATTAATTTGGACCTCCAACTTCCTGGGGTCGTAAATTTGACATACGATCTCTGTTTGACTACCAAAATACCTTGTTTCGAATATCTCCACAAGGAGTCCAATTGTAAATGAAATATTTATTTTGGAATTTTTTTGGTCCCATTTTTTTCCGTGAAAAATGAAATTTAGGCCTTAAAATAGCCTCAGAAGTTTAGAACCTGAAAAAATGACAAAAATATAAATTTATATTAAATTTAAGGACACAAAACTGAAAATAAATAGTGTTGGGTCAAGTTCGGATGATAACATTGTGATCACGTGTCACCAGGTGGTTGTAGTAAGTTCTGGACATATGGACCTAATTTTCCATAAGTGCATCATGGAAATTGAGTCTTGCATAGTAACTCTCATCTTCATGTTTACCCTAATGAGTAGGTTAAAGAGGATAAATATGGGGTGACGTGGTTATATGGTGGTATCAGAGCTCCTAGGTTCAAACACTTAGACTAGATGGGCTAGGTGTTATTTTTATGCATGCATGTTAGTTTTCAATATGTTAGATTTGCATGGATTCTGATGGTCACTTTTGTGGTCTTGTGTCGCTATGATGTTGATGTTGAGATGCATGGTATGTTTATTTCATTATTTGTACTAATATGGATTGATTATGCAGATGAGATAGCCTCCCCTGAACTTCACTAAAGCATGTTTGATCATGTTTATATTTAGTGTATCTAACATGGTATGTTTGTAAGAAGAAGATCATAGATGAAAAGCAAGATAGTGGGTTACAGTTAACGTGGCTCTCCTTTTAAATCATATGAGCATCAAAGAGATGAGTACTCTCCTGAAATAACATATACCTTAAGAAGTTTAAAGGAAAAAATCATAAGTTGCAAATAATATAATGACACGATCATTCAATCATAGGAAATAATTTCCAAAGCTTATAAAAATGAGGCATAGGTCAATCCATTGATCCTGTAGAGTATATTAGATTTACAGAGACATGGAAAACTACAGATTAGTTATGGACAAGAGGAAGGGAAAAATGGGGCATATGGTAGTAGGTCTCATGGATGACACAGTCAAAGGTGGCAGATGGATGGATACACCTGATAAGAGAGGTAGATATTATGGGTTCTTGTTGGGCTAGGGTCCCCTAGGTCGAGTCTTAAGTCATTTTTTTCAACTTTGTTAAAGCACAACACATAGGTAAAGGGGCTTTCAAGCGGGTCAAAGCTTCTTCTTTTTGTAACGGTTAAAATGGTAAAAATTGGGGCTCAAACCATGGTTTGAGTCTATGGTTTTTGTGTGTCTAAGTCATATAAAAAGGGTATGTATGAGTCAAGTCAAGAATCAATCAATTAATCAATCGATCATTTATGATTTATCTTTTGTGAATGTGATGTTTGGCAAGTTTCTCTGATAAGGCTAAGTAGAGATAGGCTCTTGCGATTGTGTGCATAGAGACCTAAGTCCTGGACTGTGTGAGAGGAATTTGTGGTTGTGTATGCAAGAGAAAGGATTGTAGTTATTGAAGATCTTCTAATAAAGAGAAGTTTTGACGGAATTCAATTAGGGGAATTTTGAGGTCTAAAATGGGCCTCCTAAGAAAAATGTACAGCCAAAATAAACTTTTTGAGAACCAATAGGATTCAAGATGATGATGTCAACCATGGGGGATGATTCACCATTTTTGGAGTAAAAAAGTAAAAAGATTAAAATATAATAAAATAATAAAACTACTTTTTCAACTTATCTCCTTAAGGGTTTACTCAAATTTCGAGCGGGAGTACTCGTCAGATGCAAAATTTAATTCCTAATCCAAGGAGTACCCATGTTGCATACTTTTGATGGACCCTGCTACACAAAAATGAGAAATGCATGAAAAAACATGATTGTAATCACGTTTTTCATGTATTTCTTATTTTTTGTGTAGAAGAGTCCATAAAAAGTATGCAACATGGGTACTCCTTGGATGGGGAATTAAATTTTTCATCCAACGAGTATTCCTACTCAAAATTTGAGTAAAACCTTAGGGAGATAAGTTCAAAATATGCGTTGAAAAGTAGTTTTTTATTTTTTACCTCTCAAATTTGATGATGTAATCAAATATTATTTTATAATTTCCTTAGGAGGCCCATTTTAGACCTCAAAATTCCCCTAATGACTAGTTTACTTGCATGATTTTTTTCTTATGTGTTAATGTGTTGATTTGCTTATAGATCTGTTGCAGTTTACGTTATTTGATGCCTATTTTTCTGAGTTACTTATATAATCGTAGATCTATGTAATTGTGCAGGAATTATATCAATGTTAAGGGTTTTGGTTAATTTAAATCTGAATAAGAACAGATCTTTGTGTTTGCACAAGAACTATATTGAAGTTAAGATTTTGTTGCATTAAGGTCTGAATCAGGTTAAAAAGCAATAACGCAACACAATATTGATTAAATCAGATTAGAATGGGTTAGATCGACATCATGTTCCTTCCTTAGGGTGTGGAAACATGGTTCCATCACCCCCCCATACTGCTTCGGGTGAGACTTTTCTCTGTGCAATAATATCACTACTGAAAGGGCCAGTAATTGGAGGGTTTTGTTGGTTGCACGAATACACTTTGAACTTGGGTCTAGACCCCTTCGTGGCCAGCTTCTTAGAGGGACTATGGTCGTTTAGGACATGGAATTGTCAAGCCTACAATGTTGTTGGTAGAAATTTTTTTGATGCAGGAACAGATGTCAGCGCCACCTCTTTTGCCCTACCCAAGTTGTTTGTGCCCAAGCCAAGCACAAAAAAAGACATAAATAAAGATACACAGGAGCCCGTAACAATGACATAGATGAAGGAACAAAAAAAGGACACTATCGATATTCCTAGTGATAAAGTGTTGGAGGATATTGATGTATACAGTGCAGATGCACCTTTAACACAAACAAACACCCGCTGAGGCATCAAGAGAGGGCCCCAGTCCCCGCTAGGCCCACACAGGAAGAGGAAGGCAAAAAAGAAGATGGGAACCGATGATCATATTTGGATTAGGACCTAAGTGATAGCTTAAATTTCAAAGTGTTTAAAAGTGTGTCAAACCTGACTGGTCGGATAGATCTTGTCTTCCTAATTTCGGTGTTGTGAACGGTTCGAAAAACTGACACCATATGAAAAAGTTGTCGCATTTTGAAAAGTCCAGTAAACTGCAAATTTTGACATTTGACCAAAGTTGACTGGGTTTTTGAAAGGTCAGAAAAAAGGAATATTCCTAGATTATTCCTCAAAATATTCCCCAAAATATTCCCTAGAATATTCCTACTGGGCCAATCAATGGATGACAAGTGGCATTGTTTTATTCGTTGAATGCATTTGGAGGAGTTCGATGAGCCAATCAAAGAGTGCCACATGGCAAGCTTGGAGCCCGCCACGTGGGCCCAACATTTGGACAAAGTTTTATGTGGGAGGCGGGGCTCGAACCCTTGACCTCACCCTGGCTAGCACGACCGCGTGCCAACACGCCACACGATGGTTCTTACAATGTATAGGGATGAAGGTATATTTGAATTTTAAATGATTTGTATGCGGGGGAGCAGAGGGGCAAGCCCCTCCCCCATAGTACCATGCCCATGACCCATGGGATAAAACCAAAAGGAAAACGTTAACCAACAGTCCTGTGTGAAGCGATCACATGGCGAGGTTACAACAAATTCTATCTCTGATGGTTTAAACCTTCAGCATTTTCCGCAACGGTTTGAGTTGTCACATGGCATGGGTTTTAATGCCAGCATATCTGCTGATGGTTTCGTTCAACCCACGAATTAAACTCCAGTGTTAAACGTTATCCAACCACAGTCAAGCCCTTAGTTCCGCCAACGATTATGTAACTGTGTGGTTTGGGGTCATGTGCCCAAACACCCAACATTTATTGCTAACAGTTATTTTGGTGGTTATTTTGGAAAAAACACACCTTTTGAGCAAAATATCCTAATTTGACTTCAGTTAAGTGGAGTTCTCCACAATTGGTGGAGCTTTCCTAGGTGTGTCTGAGAAAATGAGTTGGAGACTCAATTTTCGACCATTCTAAGTGAAAAGAGAGTCATTCTTAGCTAATTGGAGTGTTATGGAGCCATTGGTGAGGTTTGCAGAGCCATAAGAGGACTTATGAGCATGATTTTACTTCAGATAAGTTCTAAGGGCCACTAGGAGCGAACAACAGAATGAGGCCTAGCCAGGGCAGCTAGAGGCCATTCATTCTCAAGAAACCAATAGTCATTTTTGGATGTTTCATACATTTTGGAGCCATTGGTGAGGTTTTTAGAGCTATTAGAGGACTTCTAAAGGGTGATATGCTTCATAGAATTTCCAAGGGCCACTAGGGGTCAGCAGGAGAATGAGGCCTAACCAGGGCAGCCAAAGGGCATTCTCAGCAAACCAATAGTCTATTCTGACCATCTTGAACCTTATGAATCCAATGGAAGGATTTGCAGAAGCTTTTGAATAATTCTGCAGGCTAATATTCTTTAGGGAATATTTCAATGTGCCTAGAGCCATAAGGTGCCACCAGGTGTTGGGGGCATAACCAGAGCAACCAGAGGCCTTTTTCAACAAAAACAAATGTTTAATTCCTCGCACATAAAGCCTTAAAAAATTTTAAATCACATACACCTGATTCAAGTATTCAATTCCACACTATCAAGTATAAGAAAGATCTTATTTTGTTTAACTGAGTGGGAGGTGCTTGCATAGCATAACAAGTGAGTTAAACAAAATAAGATCTTGCTTATACTTGATAATGCGGAATTGAATACTTGAATCAAGTGTATGTGATTTAAATTTTTTTAAGGCTTTATGTGTGAGGAATAAAACATTTTTTTTTGCTGATAATAAGCATGTACAACAAGAATAAATTGCAGCAAATTAATCATCATCGCATAGCAACAAATTTAATAAAGGAGTTCACCCAAATGTCATGGGCTACATCTGCTTGAGCTTTTGTCAATTGACTTGGCTCTTTGGGATTATGATGGAAATTTTCTTTTACAAGTTTCTACTTAACTCCAATGGTTATTTGAACTGTACCAATGGGTTTAGAATACCATCATACCTGTGAAATGACTGCTTACTCTCTGGAGATGGACCTAGGCTCCCTTTGACTTGACCTCTGTTATCGGTGCCTTTAAGCTTCCCTAAGCTTCTCTATGGCACAAAATCCCTTAGAATTTATTTTCTGTCCTTGAAACATTTTCTAAAGTCTCCATAATATATCATACATCCAAAATATACTATTCATTTGCTCCAAATGAGTTATGGATCCCCAATCTAGGCCTCCAACCCCTGTTGGCCCTGGGTTGCCCGAAACTTCCCTATGGCTTATTCGGCTCTATAATTCTCCAAATGGTTTTGAAAATCCTTAAATTGGATTTAGAATGTCCAAAATAGTTAGAATAGACTATTCACTTGCTGAAAAATGCCTCTGGCTACTCTGGTTATGTCCCCCACACCTGGTGGCACCCTGTGGCTCTTACGACATTCAAGTGAAATCCTTTATTAAATTTGTTGTTTTGCGATGATGATTAATTTTATGCACTTTATGCTTGTTTTACATGCTTATTATAAACAACAACAAAAAAATTAATTCCTCACACATAAAGCCTTAAAATAGTTTAAATCACATACACCTAATTCAAGTATTCAATTCCGCACTACCAAGTATAAGCAAGATCTTATTTTGTTTAACTGAGTGGGAGGTTCTTACATAGCATAAAAATTTAGCCACCCATTTCATATCAACCGAGCCCCTTTCAAGTCAATCACAAAATAATCTTGGAGTACCATCGAGAATTGTCCTTGACGACATGCAGCAAGGCCTCCAGCAGCGGTTCAAGCGAGCGAGATTCAGGCGAGCGTGAAACAAGCGAGCGCAGTTCAAGCAAGAATACTTTAAGTCAACACCCAAGTCACCGATTAAAACATAGAAAGCATATTGATTCAGATTGTGGGTGCAGAAATCCACTCCTCTCACCCAGGAGAGTGTGCCACTACCCACGCTTGGAAAGATATTGGAGTCGACTTGGTCGCACAACCAAGTGGCCAGTTGCACACAATGCACATAATGATCACAGAAAATTTGCGGGATCGAGAGTACTATGCATCACGTTCCACTTCAAAAGAACAAAAACGGGCCAACAATATATATTAGGGGCCGCAACTCACCAAAAAAGCACGAAGTGTTGCAAAAATCCAGTGTGCACAGCTTGAATCACTTGTCAACTAGCTCTGCTATGAGATCCCCGAATTTCCGGTATCAACTAATGTTACAGACACTAAAAATATTGAGACTCTTGCAGCCACGTTGAAGGCTTCATAGACATAAATAGAGAAAGTGTGTGTAGACCTGGAACAAAATACTGCAAACCTGTAAACCAAGCTCCATCCAGAGACACTGCCAGAATTTCGGGCACACCGAGCTTCCATTGTTCAACAAGAAACATCTATCATTACTGCGGTAGTGTATGAGTGTAGAACTTTTTTTAAGGATGTAATGGGGACATGGTCCCCCATTGAATAATATCTAGTACTTCAACAATTGCGGACCGACATTCGGGATAAAAAACAACAGTTTGATGAGAACTAGGTCATCGCGCAAACACTGGTTCCCACCCAAATATTATCCCAGTTGCAAGAAGGATGGCATATTGAGGATGAGATGGATGCATTGTGACGTTGTGCCAAAAGGAGTAGCTCCCCAAAAGGAGTAGCTCCTAGAAGAAAGGACCCAACCTTGTTCTAATGAAGTACTTTAGTTGTCACAAAAAATTGAGTGTGCTCTCAAGGGACTTCACTAGACTCAATGCAACATAAGCTTGGGAGCGGAGGGGCCAACCACAAAAAATTCAGTCGAAAAAGCACAGAGCACTGCAACGCAGAGTGTCAAGGTCATCCAGCCTCTGCACAAATCCATTGAGTGCTCAAAGCCAAAATGGAGGAATTTAGAGTAGAGTAACTCAAGGACGAGTCATGAATTTGTGTTGGGGACCTTTTTGGCTAGGGTCCCCTAGGTCGAGTCTTAAGTCATTTTTGTTAGTTTTTTTAAGGTACAACACTCAAGTCAAGGGGCTTTGGGATGGGTTAAAGCTCCTTATTTTTTTAATGGGAAAAAGGGTAAAAAATGTGGCTCAAACCATGGTTTGATTCCATGGTTTTTCCACGTCTAAGTCATATAAAAATGGTATGTATGAGTCAAGTCAAGAATCAATCAATAAATCAATCAAACATATATGATATATATTTTGTGAATGTGATTTTGGGCAAGTTTCTGTGATAAGTGTGAGTATAGATAGGCTCCTACAGCTGTGTGCGTGGAGAGTTAATTCTTGGGCTATGTGTGAGGACTCTACGACTGTGTGTGTAAGAGAAAGGATTGTAGTCATTGAAGATATGCTAACAAAGAGAAGTTTTGAAAAAATTACTAGTTTACTTGTATTATCTCTGTCTTATGTGTTAATGTGTTGATTTACTTACATATCTGCTACAATTTACGTTATTTGATGCGTATTTTTCTGAGTTACTTATATAATCGTAGATCTCTATAATTGTGTAATATTTATATCAATGCTAAGGGTTTCAGTTAAGTTCAATCTGAATAAGAATAGATCTTTGTGTTTTTGAAAGAACTGCATTGAAGTTAGGGGTTTGATGCATTAAGATCTAAATTGGGTTAAAAACAAATAGTGAAACACAATATTGATTAAATCAGATCAGAAAGGGTTAGATCCACATCATATTCCTCCCTCAGGGTGAAGAAACCTAGTTCTAGCACCCCCCATACTGATTTAGGTGAGACTTTTTTTTTTTCTACGCAAGCATATCACTACCGAAAGGGACACTAGTTGGAGGGTTTTGTTGGTTTCATAAATACACTTTGAACCTGGGTATGGACCCCTTCGCGTTCATCTTTTGAGAGGGAATATGGTTTTTTATTCCATGGAAGTGCCGAGCCTACAATGTCATTGGTAGAAACTTTTTTTCTACAACAATAGATGTCGGTGCCACCTCTTCCACCCCACCCAAGTCATTTGCGTCCAAGCCAAGCATCAAGAAAGACATAAAGACAGATACACAGGAGCCCATGCCAACAACAGAGGTAGAGGAAGAACAAAAGGACATTATGGATGTTACCAGTGACGAAGAGTTGGAGGATATTGATGGAGATAGTGCAGATGCACCTTCAACATAGAAAGACACTTGGCGAGGCATCAAGAGAAGGCCCTAGTCCCCACTAGGCCCGCACAAGAAGAGGAAAGCAACAAAGAAGACAAGAATCAAGCTCCTCGTGTTGACAGAAGGTGATTTTGATGAAATTGGTACTGTTGTTAAGAAAATCATGGAAGAAGCTTAGAGTACCATTGAGCAACAATACAAGACTGTCCTCGATGATATGCAACTAGGCCTCCATCAGTTAAGGGTTCTAGTGAGTGAGATTTAGGCGTGCGTGAATCAAGCAAGCACTTTTAGTCAGCACTCGAGTCACAAAGTAAAGAATAGAAATCAGATTGATTCAGATTCTAGGCACAACACTCCACTCCTCTCACTTAGGACACTGCACCATCGCCCGCACTTGGCCAGAGATTGGAGTCAACTTGGTTGCACTACCCAGTGGCGAGTTGCACACTATTCACACAATGTTCATGGATGAGTTGCAGTATCGAGAGTACAATGTGTCGCGTGCCACTTCAAAAGAATATAAATGGGTTGACAAGTTATATCAGGGGTAGAATCTCACCGAAGAATAATGGAGAACCATAGAAAGCCGACGTGCATAACTCGAATCACTCATCAACTGGCTCTACTCTGAGATCCCTGGATTGCTGGTATCAACTAACATTGCGGCCACTACGAAGCTCGAGACTCTTATAGCCACACTGAAGGCTTCACACATAGAAATAGAGATGGTGTGTGCAGACCTGGAACAAAATATTGCAGAGTTGTAAACCAAGCACCATCTAGAGACACCACCATAAATCCGAGCACAACGAGCTGCCATTTTTCAGCAAGCAACATCCAACATTACTATGGAAGTGAACAAGTGCAACACTCTATTCGAGGATGCAATTGGGATATGTTCCTCTATTGAAGAAGATCCAATACTTCAACAATTGCAGACCGACATTCAGGGTAAACAGTAGCAGTTTGATGAGATTTGGGTCGCAACGCGAACCCTGGTTCTTGGCCAAATATTAGCTCAGTTATAGAAAGGATGGAATATTTAGGATGATATGGATGCATTGTGGCACAAGGAGAAGCAAAGCAAGGACCCAGGCTTAGGCTAATGAAGAACTTCATTTGTCACAAAACATTGAGGGTGCGATTAAGGGATTCCACTAGACTCAAAGGAGCATCATCTTGGCAGAGAAGGGGCCGACCACAGAAAATTTAGTCGAAGAAGTGCAGAGCACTACAACACAGAGTGTAGAATCCATCCAACCTCTATACAAATCCATTCGGGCACTCAAAGCCAAAATGAAAGAATTTGTAGCAGAGTGACTCAAGGACAAGCCACACGTTTGTGTTGGGGGCTTGTTGGGCTAGGGTACCCTAGGTCAAGTATTAAGTCGTTTTTTTCAATTTTGTTAAAATTGAAATGTGCAGGTCAAGGGGCTTTGGGGTAGGTGAAAGCTCCTTCTTTTTGTAACGGGAAAAAGGGTAAAACATGGGGCTCAAACAACAGTTTGAGTCCATGGTTTTTGCACGTATAATTCATATAAAATGGTTATGTATTAGTCAAGTCGAGAATCAATAAATCAATCAATCAATCATATATGATATATCTTTCGTGAATCTGATTTTTGGCAAGTTTCTGTGATAATTTTGAGTAGAGATAGGCTCCTGTGGTTGTGTGCATAGAGACCTAAGTCCTGGGTTGTGTGCGAGGACTCTACGACTATGTGCACAAGAGAAAGTATTGTAGTCATTGAAGATCTACAAATAAAGAGAAGTTTCAATGGAATTATTGGTTTACTTACATGATCTCTGTCTTATGTGTTAATGTGTTGATTTGCTTATAGATATACTGCAGTTTACATTATTTGATGTGTATTTTTCTGAGTTACTTATATAACCGTAGATCTTTGTAACTGCACAAGACTTATATCAGTGTTAAGGGTTTCGTTTAAGTTAAATTTGAATAAGAATAGATCTGTGTTTGCGCAAGAACTGCATTGAAGTTAAGGGTTTGTTGCATTAATATCTAAATCAATTTAAAAAGTAATAGTGCAACACAGTATTAATTAAATTAGATCAGAAAGGGTTAGATCCACATTATATTCCTCCCTCAAGGTGCAGAAACTTGGTTCCAATACCTCTCCATACTGCTTTGGGTGAGACTTTGGTTTGTGCAAGCATATCACTACCGAAAGGGCTAGTAGTTGGAGGGTTTTGTTGGTTGTGTGAATAAAATATGAACCTGGGTCTGGACCCCTTCGCAGCTAGGTTCTTAGAGTGACTATGGTCATTTACTCCATGGAAGTGTCTAGCCTACAATGTCATTGGTAGGAACTTTTTTGATGCAGAAATAGATGTCGACACCACCTCTTCCCCCCCCCCCCCACCCAATCCGTCTGTGTCCAAGCCAAGCGCCAAGAAATACATAAAGAAAGATACGCATGAGACCACAACAACGGCAGAGATGGAGGAACAACAAAAGGACACTGTGGATGTTCCCAGTGACGTAGAGTCGGAGTATATTGATGGAGACAGTGCAGACACACCTTCAATACACTCGTCGAGGCATCAAGAGAGGGCCACAATCCCCGTTAGGCCCATGTAGGAAGAGGAAAGCAACAAAGAAGAAGGGAACCGAGCCCCTTATGTTGACAGAAGGTGATTTTGAAAAAATTGGCAATGTTGTCAAGACAATCGTGGAAGAAGTTTGGAGTGCCATCGAGCAATAATACAAGATTGTCCTCGAAGATGTGCAGCAAGGCCTCCAACAGCTAAGGGTTCAAGTGAGCCAGATTCAAGTGAGTGTGAATCAAGCAAGCATGGTTCAAGGGAGCACGCTTTCAGTCAACACCCTAATCGCCGAGTCAACCATAGAAAGAAAATTGATTCAGATTTTGGGTGCAACGCTCCACTCCTCTCACCCAAGAAAATGCACCACCACCCGCGCTTGGTTAGAGATTGGAGTGAACCTTGCTGCACTACCTAGTGGTCAGTTGCACATGATGCACACAATGATCATGAACAAGTTGCAATATCAGGAGTACTGTGTGTCACACGCCACTTCAGAAGAACATAAATGGACCGATAATTTATATCAGGCTTAGCAGCTCACCAAACAAGCATAGAGCGTTGTAGAAATCCATCCCGCATAACTCGAATCACTCATCAACTGAAATTTCTATGAGATCCTCATATTTTTGGTATCAACTGACGTTGCGGCCACTACAAATATCGAGACTCATGCAGCCATGTTGAAGGCTTCACAAACAGAAAAAGAGACAGTGCGTGTGGACCCGGAACAAAATATTACATATCTACAAACCAAGCTCCAGCCAGAGGCACCGCTAGAATTCCATGCGCAATGAGCTGCCATTGTTCAGCAAGCAACATCTAGCATTGTTGTGGCAGTGAACGAGTGAAACACTCTATTCAAGGACGTAATGGGGATATGGTCCTCCATCCAAAAATATTCATCACTTCAACAATTATGGACTGACATTTAGGATAAACAATATAAGTTTGATGAGATTCGGGTCGCCACACAAACCCTGGTTTCTGCCCAAATATTAGCCCGGTTGCAGGGAGGACGACATATTCAATATGACAAGGATGCGTTCCACCGCAAGGACCAGCTATTGGAAGCAAGGACCCAGCCTTAGGCTAATAAAATGCTTCATTTGTCACAAAACATTGAGGGTGCACTCAAGGTACTCTGTCAAACTCAACACAGCATCAACTTGGCAACAGAGGGGTTGAACACAAAATAGTTAGTCGAAGAAGTGTAGAGCACTGCAACATGGAGTGTCAAGGCCATCTAGCTTGTGTATGAATCCATCTAGGCACCCAATGCCAAAATGCAACAATCTAGAGTGGAGTGACTCGAGGACAAGTCACAAGTTTCTGTTGGGGGCCTGTTGGGTTAGGGTCCCCTAAGTCGAGTCTTAAGTCATTTTTGTCAATTTTGTTAAAGCGCAATGCGCAAGTCAAGGGGCTTTGGGGTAGGTCAAATCTCCTTTTTTGTAACGGGAAAAAGTTTAAAACATGGGGTGCAAACCACGGTTTGAGTCCATGGTTTTTGCGCGTCTAAGTCATATAAAAAGGGTATGTATGAGTCAAGTCGAGAATAAATAAATCAATCAATCAATCATCTATGAACTATATTTTGTGAATGTGATTTTGGGAAAGTTTTTGTGATAAATATGAGTAGAGATAGGCTCCTACGGTTGTGTGCACGGAGACCGAAGTCCTGGGTTGTGTAAGAGGACTTTGTAGTTGTGTGCGCAAGAGAAAGGATTGTAGTCATTGAAGATCTGCTAATAAAGAGAAGTTTTGATGGAATTACTGGTTTACTTGCATGGTATTTATATTATTTCTTAATGTGTTGATTTTCTTATAGATTTGTTGTAGTTTACATTATTTTATGCGTATTTGTCTAAGTTTCTTATATAATCTCAAATCTCTATTATTACGTAAGACTTATATCAGTGTTAAGGTTTTCGGTTAAATTAAATCTGAAAAAGAATAGATCTTTGTGTTTGTGCTAGAACTACATTGAAGTTAAGGGTTTTTTGCATTAATATTTGAATCGGGTTAAAAGAAAATAACGCAATACAATATTGATTAAATCAAATCACAAAGGGTTATATCCACGTCATATTCCTCCCTCAGGGTGTGAAAACCTGGTTCCAGCACCCCCCCCATACTGCTTCGGTTGAGACTTTGGTTTGCACCATCAAATCACTGTCGAAAGGGCCAGTATTTGGAGGGTTTTTTTGATCTCAAGAATACACTCTAAACTTGGGTATGGTCCCCTTGAGCCAAAAATTATATTTTAGTGATGGATAAAAGAGAAACCGTGCTCATAATCGTTATCTTCCTTACAGGAAGAGTGAGAAGAAATACTTTCCATATGAGTTCAAGAAAGGCAAGCCACCTACCTTTGATGAAGAGTTGAAGAAATCAGAATAAACAAAAGAATAGCTGATTGGGATGAAGAAGTTCTTCAAGTTGCACGATTATAAAGAGAACATGAAATCCAATATAACTATTTTTAGTCTCAAAGGAAAATCAGACATCTGGTGATATATAAAGCATGTTAGAGGTATAAAGACAAAGGATTTGAGTTGGCATGAATTCAAAGGACTTGTCAAAAAGAAGTGCTTGTCAGAGAGATACTAAGATAGTAACGCTAAGGAGTTCTACTATTTGATGATGGAGTCTATGAAAAATGAAGAGTATACGACTAAGTTTCTGGAGTTGTTGAGGTATGTGCCATATATTAAGGATGAAAATACGAAGTTTCAAATATTCGTTAATGGATTTCCATTGGAATTTAAAGATCAGATTGATTATGATGAGCCCCAGTCACTAGAGGAAGTCATTGCAAAGTTGAAGCATTGTTATGAGTAGTATAAGTGTAAGTCAAAATATAAGAAGGTTTGGAAAGGTAATGACAAAACTAAAGGAAAGTGGGATAAGAAGTGAAGAAGACCTTAATATTTAGGAAAAAATAAGAATGCAACGTCGTACAAGAAGTTCAATGTATTTGACGGAGGACAGGGATTCCAGTCTGAGTAGAACAAGGGTGATGGAAAGAATCCTTTACAGTGTTGGACTTGTGGAAAGGATCATCTAAGGAGATATTTTCCAGAACATCAGGGTGGAAGACATAATATTTTCAGTTCTTAGAAGGCACAAACAATTGGGGATGTTGGAAATAGCATCCCTTGGTTTTATGCAACATTCGATAATAGGGAGGTTGATAATCATGCATCAGTTATCGAGATGAAAGGTAAGAATTGTGATCAATTTGTTTCCATTTTGATTGATTCTGGATCTAGTTATAATTATGTTAGTCTTGACCTAGTGGATAAGTGTGGCTTGAATAAATAGTGCATGAAAAATCTTGGTTAGTGCAATTAGCTACATGGACCAAGAAGAGTGTTCACCATTGGGTGAGATATTTCACATTTGAGTTTGTTAAATTATGAAACTACTTTAAAATTAAACTTTGGAAATATTACTTGATGGAGATTATGCTTTCATTGAATTCCCCTCTTCTAAGGGACCAAAATTGACCTAAAGATCATTCAAATCGGATAAGGGAAAATGTACTTATGAAGGAAAACCCACATATGCACATTTGGACAAGGTAGACCCTAAAACAAATTGGAAACCCATGGAAGCCTAGAAATACAAATGAACTCAATATCATTTTGGCATCACTAAGCATATTCTTCTTATATTCTCATTTATTGGTTCACACAGATATGAGGCGAGGATGAAGAAAGAAGTTTGCAAAGGTCTGAAACTATAGGGTCTGGGGCTCATACATGATTTAGGTTTTATGGGTTACAGTCGCAGCCACATCATAGAGAAAAATCATCCATATTCGCTATCTTGCAGTCTCAAGGGTGTGACTACATGCCTTCAATTGCTCCCACAACTCCTTTTGCATGCGTTTGAGAATTTTCACTCACATTTGATCGGAGACCGAAGCTCACTACAGTTGAACACAAGCTGGAAAAGTTGTCTTTGATATATATATTTATGTTGGAATCATATTTCTGATTTTTTTTTTTGGGTTGTTTTGTTGGATGATATTGGATTGGGCTCATTGTACTCTCTGATGAACAATTTATGACAGTCTAATAGAAGTAGAATTTCAAAGGGGTTTCCCCCAAGTGGGGTTTTTCCCTTCTCTTTGACCAAATATCGTGTTTCTTGTTGATGTGTTGATTGTCTCCTTGGTAATTGCACTTATTTTTCTATCTTAAATTACTATTTATGAATGGAAAGACTAATGATAATTGAAAATATTGCTAATTGAAGTATTGAATTGGGCTAAAGTAATTGATACAACATAGAATAATTTGAAAATTTAACATGGTTTTAGAGTTAAGGTGAAGGACAAGCCCAAAAGGAGATAATAATTGAAGCAATCATCTTTGAAAAGTTGAAAGAGATGATCTAGCCAAGTCAATATGTCTTCCTTCTTCAGTGAAAATGATAAGTTCGGTAACTCATTCAATTTTGTTTCATGGAAAGTCAAGTTGGATATCATAGTTCATAACAATGATGTTCTCGATTACATTCATAGAAAAGTACCTGAGCCTTTGTAGAATGCTTCCGCTGCTGTCAAGAACAAGCACAAGAAATGTGAGTTAAAAGCAAAGAAAATTATAAGCTGATGGTTTACAAGATAATTTACTTGCATATGTTGGAAACTTGAGAAGGTCCACAAACATGTATGATAAGATAGTTGCCATGTATGAAGTCAAAAATTTGAATGAAGTCCTCTCCTTAAAATATCAACTCAAATAAATATGAACAAAGGAGATCCCGTGAAATCCTACATAATGAGGATATCTCATCTTAGAGATTAATTGCAAAGAGTTGGGGAATATGTTTGACAGGGAATTGGTGAACATAAATCCAAGAGGTCTCCACCCTATTTGGGAAAAATTCAGCAGTACCATAAGCAACAACAATTTCCTCTCTTCATTTGATGAAATTGTTGTAAAGCTCACTCAAGAAGAATCAAAGATGATATCAAGAGGAAGGAAAAAAAACATGACGAAGAAGAGCCCGTCGCATTCATATTGCATGATAAGAAAAATAATAAAGGGAAAGGAGGTCCATCAAATTCAAGAAAGCCTCCTCCTTGAAATCCAAATAGAAGAAAAAAATACTTGCACATTGAATGCTACAATTGTCATAAGAAGGGTAATTATGCTCGATATTGCCTCGAAAAGAACAATGGACTGCACTACAATAATAGAAGATACAAAAACAGTTTCTATGATCGAAGAAGAAGAGATGATCGAAGGAATGACCACAATAGAAGAGATGAAAGAAGAAGAAGAGATTCTCCAAGTGATCTGAAGAAGATCGTCGTCCACAAAAGAAGCCAAGATTCTCCATGTATGAAAGTAATGTTGCAAATCAATCTGAATATATTCATATTTTTGAGCTCCTCTCCTCTAGCTTTGTTATATAGTTGGTTGGTTGATAGTGGGGCCACTCATCAATTATTTCGTTATAAGGAAGTTTTCTCTAATTTGGTGGAGAGGGAGTCAAATTTGAAAATCATTCTTGGAAACAACTCCAATAATCTTGTTAAAGGTTTTGGGTCCGTTAAATTTCAGTTATATTCGAGAGAATCTATTTTTCTCCATGAAGTGATGTATGTGCTTGGGCTAAACAAGAATTTGGTATCAATATTCACTTTGGAAGATAAAGGGATGAGGGTTGCCTTCATCAGGGAAAAGGTTCTTACGTGTTATGTTGGATCACCTATGAGAGATGCATTCACATTGGGATCAATATATGAAGGACTCTACAGGTTTACTGGAATACCACTTATAAAATTGGTCCTTGACACTAATCATCTAGGTCATCATTGGAAACGAATATTGGCCTATCTACATTATGTTGTTCTTCTCAAATTAGAGAAATTAGTCTCAGGGATTCCCAATGTTTAAGCTCAACATGATGGAGTATTTCCAGGATGTACCAGTGAGAGTAAGACAAGGGGACCAAGGTGACAAGACAAATGACATCCTCCATCTCATTCATTTTGAATCGATTGGCCTGATGCCTAAACATTCTCTTGGTGTCCATATCTATTACATCACCTTCATTTATGATTTTTCAAGAAATACATGGATATATTATCTAAAGCACAAGGATGAAGTTTTCAAAATGTTCAAGGATTTCAAAGCTTTGATCGAAAATAAAATAGGGAATAAAATCAATATGTTCAAGTCTAACAATGGTGGAGAACACACTTCAAATGTGTTATGCAACCAACTCACAAATTAGAAGAAAATATAGATCAACGAATTGAAAATTATCCACTTCGAGGGGGAAACCTCCTTTGCATTACATAAATGAACAATTATTGGATGATTCAAATGGAAAAACCTACTTTCTATATATAGGATTCTAAGAGGTCACAATATAATCAAAGCCAACATAACAATAATAATTTAAGGGCATAGCAATGAAAATAGTGAGCTTCTATGAGGAAAAATAATAACAATATGGGGACTACATGGGCACAACAATAACAATAAGGGGGTTAAACGAACAATAAGAATAAGGGGTCTACACTAACAATAAAATTAAGGGGATACACTAGTACTATAGGGACCTAATATGCCCCTCTCCTTAAAAAACTTGTTTTCCTCAATGCTTGAGTAGTTTTGAATGCTTCTACATAAATTTATCATCCTCCCATGTGGAATCTTCAGCAGGTAAGTTCTTCCACTTGATGGGATACTATGAAATTAATCAATTTCTTAGCTGTCGAGTTATTGTTTCCATGACTGCTTTAGGTTCCAATATGATTTTTCCTTCCTCATCAAGTTCTGTCAATATTGTTTGAACTGGGATCTTGTCACCTATAACCTTATTTAAGCATGAAACGTGGAAAATTGAGTGCACTCACGAATATGTGAGAAGCTCCAACTTGTATTCCATAGTAACAATATTTTTCAACACCTTGTAAAGACCATAATACTTTGGTGATAATTTATCATACTTTTTAGCTTACTTGAGGGACATTTTTTTATATGGTTGTTGCCATAAAAATGCTCAGTTGCCTACATCAAACTTCTTTTGCTATGATGTTGATCTGCCTATTGTCGATTTTGCACCAAAGTGAGGTTATCCTTTAAGATTTGGAGAACTTGTTGTTGATGATCGATGTGATATTCCATTGCTTGAGCCATAGAATTTTCTCTTAAAGATTATGTGATGGATGGTGGATGATATCCATAAAGTGTCATAAATGGGGTCATTTTTGCTGCAGTATGGAAGGAAGCGTCATACCACCATTCATCCTAAGGTAACCACTTGACCCATTGTGTCTGTTTATCATATACAAAGCAACGAAGATATCCTTCCAAAAATTTGTTCATTATCTCAGTTTTCCTATCATATTGAGGGTGATAAGATGAGCTATGAGCTAATTGAGTACCCAAACAAGATAATAATTCCATACAAAAATTTCTAGTGAAAATGGGATCTATGTCGCTTACAATAATTTTTGGGTTTCCTTGTAGCTTTTGAATTCTTTCCATAAATGCAATAGAAAGTATATTGGCTTTAAATGGATGTGATAATTCACAAAAGTGTTCATACTTGGTAATTATATCAACTACCACCATGATGACACTATTTCCTTCAGACTTGGGTAAACTTGTGATAAAATCCATTGAAACCTCCTCCCAACGTTGACTAGGAATGGGTAAAGGTTGTAACAGACCCAAGGTCTTAATTGTCTCAACTTTATTTTTTTGGTAAATCAAACATTCCGCCAAAAAATTTTGAATATAAGAATTAAGCCCATCCCAAAAAAATTCCTTCTTAACCCTCTGGTAAGTTTTTAAAAATCCTGAGTGCCCTCATAAGGGAGAGATGTGCAATTCCAAAGGAATATTTTTTTTGAGTTGGGAATTCTTACAAATATATAAGCTGTTAGGTCTCTGTAATAAGCAAGATTGGCAAAAGTCCGATCACAGAGTTAACATCATTTCAACCAACTTTGGGATTCTAGGATCTAGCCCTCCTGAATCCGGAGAGGGATCTCTCCAATATGTACAAAGATGGATTTGTATTTGAAGTTTAGGGTAATGATATTAGGCTAGTTATGAAGACCAAGGGTTTTTTTTGCTTTGGTTGGACAAAGATAAATGAAGGTGAAGGAATTCTAAATGAAGGGTGAAGATGAATGAAAGCGAAAATTGATTCAGCTAAGAAGATAGGCAAGAAACAGCTTCAATCCATTGGGCTATGGAGTCATAGTAGGGTTTTAATTGGAGTAGCAAGAGGCAAGAGTGGTCCATGGGGCAAGTCATCTATGTCTAAGGATCTCTTTAGAGTTTGATTTATGGAATGGAGTGATACATCAAGAAGGGGAATTAAACAGATGCAGAACGAAGAGCAGCCTAGGATCTGATAAGTACTTTTAAACCAGTCAGCCTTTGACAAACACTTAAGAAGGACATGAAAGAAGACTAGGATCTGGGAAGTACTTTTAAACTAGCCAGCCTTTGACACACTTTCAATAGAAAACATACAAAACAAGGGGAAACACAAAGATAACACAGAATGGTCTAAGATCTGGTAAGTGCTTCTAAACTAGCCAGCTTTTAACACATTCCAAGGGAAACATTCAGATAGTGCTTGGGAGTGGAACTAGGACCAGGGCGCACCATATCTTCCAGCGTTCATCTCTACTTAACTAATACTGAACATAACATTCAAGACTGACATTCAGCTAAAAAATCAGATGAGGGAACGCCAGCATTCCTATGCTTAAACTGAATTAAATCATTCCTAAATAACACAGATTGGAAGAAAACATTCAAATAAACATTTCTCAGCCAGAGAAGGTTACGGATATACAGTAGGTCCTAACCCTGTTTAAATTGTTCTTTACAGCGGAAAATGAAACAAAATGAAAACAAAAATAAAATAACAAGTTACAAATGAGAATAACATCACCGTCAACATAGACCAGGATCCCATAAATCAGCTTGTATTGATGTTCCAAACCAATTACAATCTTTAAGTCCAATGGTTCTTTACAACTTCAGGCTTCTCAACTCAAATTAGGTATTTTCTCTTACAAACAGAGCTTACAGTAGCTTCAGAAAACTATTTACATGCTACAGATATGCAGTGACCAACAATTTCTCATCTTCTACAGAAGTATTTATAGAAGAATAAGGAGAAAAAGATCTGAGGAAAAGACCTCTTAGGACAATTAATACAGGGTGATGACTTCTCGACATTTTGAGGGGCTCGATGGAGAAGCTTACAGGGGTTTCACTGTATTAACTATTTTACAATTAATATCAAAGCTCGGTGGGAGCTTTATTTGACTTTGAAGCTCCATGTACGTTTGGAGTAACTTCTGCAGATAGTTCTGCATTTATTTCCTTGCAGAAGTAACTCCCTGGCTGTGCTGGAGGCGAATATCTGATTTTCTTCAATAACTTCGGCCTCTGCTTTGAAAGGTTTGAGGCAACAGGTGGCTCTGTGGTAGCTGAGGAATGAATTTGCCTCAAGATGTGGCGGTGGAGGCTTTCTATCTGATAAAACACTTTAGGTTTTCTTTAAAATGTGTTTTGAGTTGGGGATTAGGATTTTGATGACCGTCTTAGCCGTAATCCCCATAAAACTATCTTCAATCTTCATCTGCTATGCTTTATCTTCAAAACTGATACTCTTTAACTGTTCTTTTGAATAAAACAATGTCTTGTTGATGTGCAGGGCCGCACAGGGCTCTTTATGCTATCAACGCTCATGAAACGTTGATAAGTCATTTGAATTTAACCCTGTGAATGGTTCTCTGTAATAGCTCGAAGGCACAGGAAACGTATTTCCCAACCCTCGGCTGTCCTTCATTATATAATGGAAAACCAAAAACACCTGCAAAACACAAAAATAATTAAGAAACCCTGCGTTTTTAGGTTAAAACTGCTTCGGAAGGCGTGAAAGATTGGGACCGTTGGATGGCTGCATCCAACGGTGGAGACTTTATACAGAGGAGGTTAATAGGGATCGCAAAATCGTATCGCAAATATTTGCGATGAGAGATCAGGGGTTTCACGAAAAATGCGATTTGTGATTTGCGATGGAGGAGGGAATATGCGATGGGCGGATTATGCGACGGAGAGAAACTGCGATCGGGCGGTCGCATCGCAAATATTTGTGACGCGATCGAATCGCATCACAAATATCTGCGATGGATCAAACTGACGTAAAAAACGAAATTCAAAATTGCGATTACGCGATTTGTGATCGGGCGGAACGATCGCATCGCAAGTTTTTGCGATGGGTCAATTGAACAAACCATGGAAAATGCGATAATGCGAGATTGCGATTTGCGATAAGCGGTGGGCCATATATTACATCATATGAACTTTATAATAAAGTTTATATAATAACGTATGGCGGGGTATGAAAAAGGGGAAGTGGTTAGAAGGGTAGGGCTTTATAACATAAATTTTTTATTATAAAGTCCTGTGGGTTATTTGAGGGGTTTCGGTAAAGCTAAAGAATGAGTCTTCAACCTTAATAAGAGTGATTTTCATGAAGGGGAGAAAATGAATCATGAAAACAAAAGGGATTTCACGGAGAAAAAGGGGAGCATATGAAGGTTAGTTTTGCGTGGGAGAAGGGCGAAAATGATGGTTCTTCAGCAGTCTCTTCTTATGAAATTAGCATAATTTCAGAGCATGAAATGGAAATAGTAAATGAAGATTTCGGACAGAGGCATGAGGCCTTCAAGGAGTCTTCAAGAGCCAACAATTTTTAGTGATAAATTTTTTTCCTTGGAGGCTCAAAAAGTCTTAGCCACCTTTTGGTATAAAAAAATATTATAGGTGGCTAACATAAGCAATATTTGTACCATAATGAATCATTTTTCTTGCTAAATGTATCAGATGTACTGGTATCTTGCTACAACTTTCGAATGAGTATCCACACCTCTTCATCATGTTTCCAGTCATCTCTTGCTTCGGTTATCCACTTAGGTTGGATAATAGAAATGACACAAAGCAATGCTTCCACATCCTCATCCTTTCTTGAGAGTGCATTTGCAACAACATTTGCTTCTCTTTTTTGTAGATGATTTCAATGTCATGAACTAATATCTTTATGACCCGTTTTTGCTGCTCTTCTAAAGATAATATTTGTTCCAAAAAGTATATAAGATTATCATGATATGTTCTTACCTTGAAGTGTCTTCCCATTAGGTAAGGTCGACATTGCTTTAGTGCATGTAGTATTGTCAAAATTTCCTTCTCATAAATAGGTTTGAGTAAATATTTTCATTTTATTGGATGACTTTCAAAAGAAATGAGTGTTCCTTCTTGCATTAAAACCACACCAATTCCATTTCCTGAGGCATCACACTCCACAATAAAGGTTTTTTTGAAGTCTAGCGTAGCTAATACTGGTGCTTGACACATTGCCTCTTTAATATGTTCAAAGGTCTTAGTTGCTTTTAGAGTCCAAGAAAATGCATCTTTCTTCAATAATGATGTTAGAGGTGATGATATTCTCCCATAATTATTAACAAACTTTCAATAATACCCTCTCAACCTGAGAAATCCTCAAATATGCTTTATGGTTGTGGGGATTTTCCATTACTTAATGGATTTAATTTTTTTTAAGGTATACCTTAACACCCTTGTTGAGAGTTTTAATTGGTGAATTAAAGCTCTTAATATTTAATTTGTCAATCCAGGCTCGTAAACACGAGTTGCACTGCACTTCTTGATTCAGGTTATACGTCAGAGTTGTAATGATTCCTTATGCTATTTGATTTAAGGATTGAGTCACACAAAAACACCGATAAACACACACCTTGAAAATAAATCAATTCATAGAAAATCCTAGTTGGAAATTTATGTTCTATCTATCTAAATCTGGAATCAAAACCATTACCAATCAACAGCAACAATAACTCACTCCTTGAAGAGAAATCTCAAAAACTCTAATTCTTCTCTTCAGATGTCACACTTGAAAGGAATTTTCCAATCTGAGTGAACTTATAAATAATCTCACACTCACACAGTGAACTTGTAAATTCAACTTAACTCAAATGCTACAACCAATCTTTGACCTCCCATTCCAGACGCTAATCTTATTATGGTCCTTTTCAGTTTCATTGACCATCGAGTTGATAGTACTTTTATTTATATGTAAATACAAAATATCCTTTTACCAATAAGGTCCCAAGTGCACTTTAAATGAAACTGTGGCTTAGTTATGGTGGTCATCTACATTCTATGCACGATGTATATTTGATCAATATTATTTCATTGGTCAGATTCCAATCTTTTCTCTTCTCTGTATTTATCATTTCCTTATGAAAGATAATATGCTGGAAATTCAATTGTTCAATCTTTATTGATAAAATATCAATGCTCAGAAAACGCTAATCAATTAATTTGGGTTGTACTTAATAAGCACAAAATAGTTTCAGAATTGCACTATGTTAAAAATTACTAAGAAATACTAGGCGAACCGTTGAAAATAGATTTCAACAGAAAACACAACGATAAGCACAAAAGAGTTTCCGAGTTGCACTGTAATGAAAAAATATTAACCGCACAGTTGAAAATAGATTCAAACATGAAATAATAGGTGATTGAGCAGTACATTATGAACTGTAAGACTGTCGGTTTGTCATGCACTGACATTGGAGAGCGATCTAGCAATACGTCTTTTAGCCAAATGTTCTCATCAAAGGATCAATCAAATGTATACAACCAGACTTTGTCCATCCACGCAGAAATACATTCAACGATTTGTTTATATATAGAGAGGATGGATTATTTGCTCAAATCTGTTTCTGAGCAATGTTCAATCTATGGTGATGCAGCCAATTGAAGATCAGAACACAATTTATATGGAAGCAATTATATTTGGGTTATAATTACAATGATATTGCCAATCAAATCTTGGAGCTACGCAATTGCCCCCTATGGCAACGTAAACCCAATGCTGAGACTGCTCTTCTACGGTGCTAATCAAGCAATTTGAGAACTTAATACTACAGCATATGAATTAACCAATTTCTCAATATCGACCTTTGAAAGCATTTGCCATCTGGCATTTTTTTTAAATCAACTGATTTTCATGCACCACAGCAATGGAAGCAAACCGAGATACAATTCGATTTTAAAGACAGTGAATTCTGTGATTTAAATTAATCGATATCAAAAGAAATTCCAGCAACAGGGATCAAGCCAAACCAAGTCGTTCTTCATAATAAATTCTGCAATTTTACATTCAGATCCACGGATTCCTGGGGACTTCAGCAAATGTAAATCAAGCAAACACAAATCGATTTTCACAATTGAATCAACTCTGCACTTTAAATCACCAAATTCCTGAAACTTCAGCAAACGTGAACTATCCTAAAAATCGATTTCCATAATTTAATTAACTCTACAATTTTAAATCCATAAATTCTTGAAACCCAACAAATGTAAACTCTGTTAAACGTAAATCGACTCTCACAATTTAATTCACTGTAGTCTAAATCTTTGAAACTCCGGAAAATGTAAATCCAACTAGAACAAATTCGATCTGTAAAAATAATTAATTAACTCTGCAATTCAGAAATTTAAACACACAGTGTCTATGAATTACCTCTAACTAATTCTATTGGGCTGAACCGGTTGTGGTGGGCCCTTGCCACACCCGGAAAAGCATTGATTACAGTATTAACTTACACCTACAGCAACTGAATCAGAAATTCATCACATCCACGGCAATCTTCAGTCAATCAAGAACGCACCAGCATTTAAATTCGACTTCTTCATAAAATCACAGTGCATATTGACAGCCGAAACTATAATACACCTCCCTCAATCAAATCATATGTCTCTGCCTTTATAGGCATGCTTACATCGTAAATTTAGTAACAGTTCCATGACTTAGCAAGCATTGGAGACCAGAGATCTGGAACCCATGAAATTGGCACTTTTTGATCTAAATCATACTAACAGTTTTGATTACAAATGATTGCAGCTATATCTAAAAAAAACGAAATATTCTTTGAATCAATCAAACTCCACTATGCTTTAGAATGGCCAACTGGCCCTCCACCAGTTTTGACTATGCCAAAGTGTTAAAACGACGTTGAATTGCTGAGCTGGGGGCTTGAGCTGGAGCTTCCCATGTTGGCACATCATTGTAGGCTATCTGAAAAGACATAAATTCCTCCAAGTCGACAGAGCTAATCCACAAATTCTTTAACCATGGTTGATGAAGGTCTGGCCATTTTAGGGATTTAGGAGAGGAAAAGGAGAGTATATAAGTGTCAAAATTAGGCCAAAAGGGGCTAAGGAGGTGAGGAAGAATAGACAAAAAGTAACCTTAACATCTTGAATTAGTCCTTAGGTTTATAGCTGATGATATTTAGGACATATGAAGGACAACTATCGAATAAAGGAATTGTTATTTTGCCATAACAGGGTTGTTTGGGGTATTTTGACAATGCTGGAAATTTTCGAATTTTACATAAATTTGCCTTAGTCCCCCTTGAATATATCCGAAACCGTAAGGTAGTTTTTAAAACTGTTATAGGTTTAGTAAATTGGCTATATGGGGATCAAAACCCATGTGCCTAAATTTCTTCCTTCATTTTCAGCTGCACGGAAATTTAGGTGCAATTTGGCAGTTTAGAATTTTTTACAGATTTGGCAAAATTGGGTAATTTCCTTCTAGAGACCCATATGAATGAGCTGGGTGGAATCCAACTTATGGAGAGGTATAATAATGTTATTTTTTATAATAATCTCTCCTGGATTCTCCGAAAGCGCACTGAAAGTGTGAAAGCCTCAAATTAGGCATTCCCATACTTAGTTGGCTTGTGAGGGATTTCAGCGATGGAACCCTGTAATAAATGTACTTCAACGAAACCGTCATCAGTAAAACATGACAAAATCTTCTTTAATCATTGAGAAGTGAAGAAATTTATGATTATTAACCACAGAGAACATTTAGCTGCAAGTGACAGAATTAGGGTATAAAACGGGCTAAATACCTAGGGTTTTAGGGTATAAACAGTGATGTTTCCTGATGAAAACATGGACATATACGAGGCCCAACATCCCCCCATGCCTGAATTTTTGCATGTCCTCATGCAAACAAAGAATTTACTCATATCTAAGTTTTGATGTCATGATGGCTTTTAGGTAGGGTTAAGTCTTGTGAAGCAGCACTGCATGAAGATTTGATTGCCATAGGTTTGATTTTAAGAGCGACACAAATCGAGGAAAAGATATGGTAGGATAAAAATGATGAATAATATGATAGGTGACAATGGAAATGGTAGATGAGATGAGGTGGTGATGGAGATGGGAAGACATGTTCTTGCATGCTCTATTTTTGCAAGGCCAATGCTTATAGATGGTTCCTTCATGGAAGACAACAATGAATTCACCCTCTATTGGATTCGACTGACAACATGTGTGAATGTAGGAGGGGAAGGCATCATAGTTACTGTGTTTGTTTACATGAACCATTGTGATTATGACCTAGAGTAGCATGAAAATGGAGGGTATATGGAAAACCAGATATACGAAATATGTGGTGGTTAATCATCAAAGCTTTCTTAAATCTCTAATCAATTAAAGAATCTTAAGCCACCTCTACCTCAAGTTTTACCCTTTTTGTTGATGTCCTTGGTGCTGGAAGATGAAGTAAATGATGGAATGGCTCGAGCTGGTGTGATTGCTGATATGATTTGCTAAAGAAGGAGAAAGGTCTCAATGTCCACATTATCCTGAACATGTTGATCCATGTGTGATTTCATACGGCTTCCTGAAAAAACACAAGCACCATCATCAATATTTATTTTCATGCAAATCTTATCGAAATAAAGGAAATAGGGTAAATAATGAAAACTTACCTGATCCTGCTCTAAGCCCAACAATTGTGAAAAATGAGAAACATGAGTAAGCATAGGGTAAAAATATGAATCAAACCTGACAATTCTCATCTTTTTTCCTAACATCTGTCCCATCCCCCCATGGCTATCATCTTGCATGTCCTCATGCAAGCCAAAAATATAAGATGATGAAATGAGGCAGGGAAAATGTTAGTAAAGATCTTAGTAAGTAAAGATGAGGATGTCTGATGTTGTAATACATACCTCTGCCTACAATATCTAAAACCATGCGAAATGATAAAACAAGATCAGGTACCGAAAGTAGACATGATGGAGAAAATAGTGTTTGCACATACCTGTTACCTTGTCCCAAAATGTTGTTTTTGCCCAGAGTCCTATGATAAGAATCAAATTCTACTGAAGAGGTGCAATTTCAAAAAGATAACCACAAGATTCTTGTACCTTATTAAAACAATCTCATACCTTGGTCATTCATCACATAATTAGAGGCAACTACAATCAATACACATTGTTGCAACCAACACCTTGTGAATAGTCATCATTGAGCATTTCTTCACTTCAAATACCATAGGAATTAAAGTGAGTTATGATACAGCAACCTCTTTATCGAGCACTCTAAATTATGTTGTTATCCGGATTCAAAAATAGATTTCTCTTAAGCTAGTACAAAGAATTACCTTCACTAAGGGTACCACATCATTCAAAGATCCTTGATTTTTTAAAAGATAGAACTCAAAGCATCATCTTCAAATCGTCTTAAAACCGTTTCCCAAGAGAAATGATGAGTCTTAAGGAAAGAGAAGGATGACCAAGCAAATCATAGTATGCAGTGAACTTTAATACCACAAACATGGCCCTGCTGCCCGCAGGTGTCCATAACCTCGACAGAGATGTCTTTTAACCTAGTGAAATGTCAGTATCCCACTTACTAGATATAGATTCAGAGTTTGATTATTTGACTTTTTAGATGAAGGCCACTGTCTTGGCTTGGTAACCAGCTGATGGTAGTGCCACTCACAAGAAGTAACATGGATGAACAGGCCGGCTCGTGATGAGACCTCCTGTCTTCCAACTTTTTGGATGGAATCCATTACTCTGGCTTGTTGACCAGTAGCGGTAATGTCATGCATGTTAGATCTCATGATCGTGGTAGATCGGCTCATCACGAGACCTCCTATCATTCCCTAATCTTTGTAAGCTCTGATTATGATTAACCTTAAAGGTTACTTAATAAGTGGGGAGACATATCTACTCCTTAAGAGTACAGGATGGCGTGAAAAGTTTATAATGACTAATCATTGTTGGCTAATTCCTCACTTGTTAAAGATATCCCAGACAATGATCAAAATATTCTTTAAGTTAAGAATGCTAGTGTTCTTATCAATAGCTCATTATGATCTTTACAAGAATGGTCCACCATAGGGGATTTTCAATAGTACCTTCTAAGAGAAACTGAAAATATATATCCGAGATGACAACTCATTAGAGCGATTAATCATGGTTATTTTTTGCAAAATCATGAGGCATTAGAGTGAATTGTACTCAATAATATTTGTCACAAGTGTGTGTGTTAACAACTGATGTGGATCAAAAGTAGTTTTAACAGGCATTATTTAAAATTCAAAACCCTAATATCATTGTAACTGCTTTATTCATTTATTCTCCTACCCTACTCTACCCTAAGAGGCGAAAGAATCCCTTTAAGTATAGGAGTACTTCCAATGAAGCCATGTGCGGATCAGGTGCAAATATATATTCATGCTTAGATTAAACATATTAACTTGGAAGCATGCATGAGCTTGAAAAACCAACGAATGTAAATGATATGACAACAAGAGTTTTAGAAGAGGAGAATGTTGCCTTGCTTGAGTCATTGATTGGAACCAATGTTCGATGTAATCATGGTAGCCTTGGCCCATTTCTTGATTTGGCCCATGCTGCTCATCTTCTTCTTCCATGTCATGCTGATTATCCTCCTCAGGGCGAGTAGTCTCTTGATCACATTCCGGATCTGCTGATAGACATGTCAAAAACTCCTCGATCTCAGGTTCCAATGGATATTCTCCGTTGATCATAGTGCATGATTCATTCGTCTCCTCAAAAGAGACTTCTAAATCCTCTTGTGATGGTGGATAAATGGACAAGTCCTTGACTATTGTCAAGAAATTTTCCTCCTGAGTGGTAGAGATCAAGATCCCAGCAGCTGCTAGGGCTTGAGAAAGGACCTTTATACTTGTTATCATCTTTAAGTCCATCTAGTTGATTGATAATCCCTGTCTCGACACATAGATTATTAATGGGGGTTATTACAATACCCTAAAAATGATATATCATTGAAGACTCGATTCTAAAGATAAATGAATTTTAAGAGATTTTGACTGAAATGCAACTCACCACACTTGCATGAAAGGAAAATGTTGAATTAAAGCAATATTTAATCTACTGAAAGCAAAACAATTCAGAAATTAATTGTCTAAAGCGTGCTTCTACTTCTACACATAAGCAAGATAAGGAAATAAAAGTTCAAGAGATAAGCAAAATGGCCAGACTTTGGAGCAACCCCACAATAGTGGATGTGTGGCTCTTCACTCACGTCTTACCGTACACTCTCCACCCTCTGACGTCCTGCAATATCCTTGAAACTCAGTGAGAAAATTTTACCTGAGCCAAAATAAAACTCCCCGGCAACGGTGCCAAAATGTTGAGAGTTTTAATTGGTGAATTAAAACTCTTAATATTTAATTTGTCAATCCGGACTCGTAAACACGAGCTGTACTGCACTTCTTGATTCAGGTTGTACATCAAAGTTGTAATGATTCCTTATGCTATTTGATTTGAGAATTGAGTCACACAAAAACACCGATAAACACACACCTTGAAAATAAATCAATTCATAGCAAATCCTAGTTGGAAATCTTCGTTCTATCTATCTAAATCTGGAATCAAAACCATTACCAATCAACAGCAACAATAACTCACCGCTTGAAGAGAAATCTCAAAACTCTAATTCTGCTCTTCAGAGGTCACACTTGAAAGGAATTTTCTAATCTGAGTGAACTTATAAATAATCTCACACTCACACAGCAAACGTGCAAATTCAACTTAACTCAAATGCTACAATCTTTGACCTCCCATTCCAGACGCTAATCTTATTATGGTCCTTTTCAGTTTCATTGACCGTCGAGTTGATAGTACTTTTATTTATATGTAAATAAAAATATCCTTTTACCAATAAGGTCCCAAGTGCACTTTAAATGAAACTATGGCTTAGTTATGGTGGTCATCTACATTCTATGCACGATGTATATTTGATAAATGTTATTTCATTGGTCAGATTCCAATCTTTTCACTTCTCTGTATTTACCATTTCCATATGAAAGATAATATGCTGGAAATTCAATTGTTCAATCTTTATTGATAAAATATCAATGCTCAGAAAACGCTAATCAATTAATTTGGGTTGTACTTAATAAGCACAAAATAGTTTCAGAGTTGCACTATGTTAAAAATTACTAAGAAATACTAGGCGAACCGTTGAAAATAGATTTCAACAGAAAACACAATGATAAGCACAAAAGAGTTTCCGAGTTGCACTGTAATGAAAAAATATTAACCGCATAGTTGAAAATAGATTCAAACATGAAATAATAGGTGATTGAGCAGTACATTATGAACTGTAAGACCATCGGTTTGTCATGCACTGACATTGGAGAGCGATCTAGCAATACGTCATTCAGCCAAATGTTCTCATCAAAGGATCAATCAAATGTATACAACCAGAATTTGTCCATCCACGCAGAAATACAGTCACCGATTCGTTTATATAGAGAGAGGATGGATTATTTGTTCAAATCTGTTTCTGAGCAATGCTCAATCTATGGTGATGCAGCCAATTGAAGATCAGAACACAATTTATATGGAAGCAATTATATTTGGGTTATAATTACAATGATATTGCCAATCAAATCCTGGAGCTACGCAATTTCCCCCTATGGCAACTTAAACCCAATGCTGAGACTGCTCTTCTATGATGCTAATCAAGCAATTTGGAAACTTAACACTACAGCATATGAATTAACCAATTTCTCAAAATCGACCTTTGAAAGCATTTGCCATCTGGCATTTTTTTTAAATCAACTGATGTTCATGCACCACAGCAATGGAAGCAAACTGAGATACAATTCGATTTTAAAGACAGTGAATTCTGTGATTTAAATTAATCGATATCAAAAGAAATTCCAGCAACAGAGATCAAGCCAAACCAAATCGTTCTTCAAAATAAATTCTGCAATTCTACATTCAGATCCACGGATTCCTGGGGACTTTAGTAAATTTAAATCAAGCAAACACAAATCGATTTTCACAATTGAATCAAATCTGCACTTTAAATCACCAAATTTTTGAAACTTCAGCAAACGTGAACTATGCTAAAAATCGATTTCCACAATTTAATAAACTCTGCAATTTTAAATCCACAAATTCTTGAAACCCAACAAATGTAAACTCTATTAAACGTAAATTGACTCTCACAATTTAATTGACTGTAATCTAAATCTTTAAAACTCCGGCAAATGTAAATCCAACTAGAACAAATCGATCTGTAAAAATAATTAATTAACTCAGCAATTCAGAAATTTAAACACACAGTGTCTACGAATTACCTCTAACTAATTCTATTGGGCCAAACCGGCTGTGGTGGGCCCTTGCCACACCTGGAAAAGCATTGATTACAGTATTAACTTACACCTACAACAACTGAATCAGAAATTCATCACATTCATGGCAATCTTCAGTCAATCAAGAACGCACCAGCATTTAAATTCAACTTCTTCATAAAATCACAGTGCATATTGACAGTCGAAACTATAATACACCTCCCTCAATCAAATAATATGTCTCTGCCTTTATAGGCATGCTTACATCGTAAATTTAGTAACAGTTCCATGACTTAGCAAGCGTTAGAGACCAAAGATCTGGAACCCACGAAATTGGCACTTCCTGATCTAAATCATACTAACAGTTTTGATTACAACTGATTGCAGCTATATCTTAAAAAAAAACAAAATATTCTTTGAATCAATTTAACTCCACTATGCTTTAGAACGGCCAGCTGGCCCTCCACCAGTTTTGACTATGCCAAAGTGCTAGAAGGACGTTGAATTGCTGAGCTGGGGGCTTGAGCTGGAGCTTCCCATGTTGGCACATCATTGTAGGCTATCTGAAAAGACATAAATTCCTCCAAGTCAACAGAGCTAATCCACAAATTCTTTAACGATGGAGGTCTGGCCATTTTCGGGATTTAGGAGAGGAAAAGGAGAGTATATAGGTGTCAAAATTAGGCCAAAATGGGCTAAGGAGGTGAGGAAGAATAGACAAAAAGTAGCCTTAACATATTGAATTAGTCCTTAGGTTTATAGCTGATGATATTTAGGACATATGAAGGACAAATATGGAATAGAGGAATTGATATTTTGTCATAACAGGGTTGTTTGGGGTATTTTGACAATGCTGGAAATTTTCGAATTTTACATAAATTGGTCTTAGTCCCCCCTGAATATATCCAAAACGGTAAGGTATTTTTCAAAACTGTTATAGATTTAGTAAATTGGCTATATTGGGATCAAAACCCATGTGCCTAAATTTCTTCCTTCGCCTTCATCGGCACGGAAATTGAGGTGAAATTTGGCAGTTTAGAATTTTTTACAGATTTGGAAAAATTGGGTAATTTCCTTCTAGAGACCCATATGAATGAGCTGGGTGGAATCCAACTTATGGAGAGGTATAATAATGTTATTTTTGATAATAACCTCTCCCGTATTCTCCGGAAGCGCACCGAAAGTATGAAAGCCTCAAATTAGGCATTCCCATACTTAGTTGGCTTGTGAGGGATTTCAGCGATGGAACCCTGTAATAAATGTACTTCAACGAAACCGTCATCAGTAAAACATGACAAAATATTCTTTAATCATTAATAAGTGAATAAATTTATGATTATTAACCACAGAGAGCATTTAGCCGCAAGTGACAGAATTAGGGTATAACACGGGCTAAAAACCTAGGGTTTTAGGGTATAAACAGTGATGTTTCCTGATGAAAACATGGGCATATACGAGGCCCAACAACTCTCATGAGATAAAATATGACCCAAATATTCTACCTCCTATACTCAAAAGAAATATTTGGAGGTTTTTGCATATAAATGTTTCTCCTCCAATAGTTTGAGCACCTTGTCAACATGTTGAACATGATCCTTCCAAGAATTGTTGTAGATTAGTATATCATCAAAAATACTAACACAAATTTTATAAGGAAGGGTTTGAAAATGGAAATCATCAAATTTTGAAATTTGGAAGGTATATTAGTAAGGCCAAAAGGCATGACCAAAAATTCATAATGACCCTCATGAGCTCTAATTCTTTTTTTTTTTTTAGATATCTTTAGCCTTATTCTAATTTGATGATATCATGAAAGAAGATCTAGCTTGGTGAAGTAAATTTCTCCATGTAATTCATCAAACAATTTATTAATGATGGGGATGGGAAATTTATCTTTAATAATGAGCTTGTTGAGCTCCTTATAATCCAGACATATACACCATGATCCATCCTTCTTATGCACTAATACTACTGGAGGAGAGAAATAACTTTGACTAGGTTGAATTATACCAGCCTCTAGCATTTCTGCAACCATATATTCAATCTCACTCTTTTGGGCATAAAGATGTGTGTATGGCATGATGTTTGGAGGAATACTTCATGGAATCAAATGAATAGCATGATCATGATCATGAATAGGTGGGGGGCCTTTGGGAGTCTCAAACACCTTGGAATTATTGTCCAAGACTTTTTTGAGATCTGGAAAATTTAGATGATTTTGATGTTTGATTTTATAGTGAGCATAATTTTGCAATTACGCCTTTGTGTTCTTTCTTCAGAAGATTTGTCATGAAATTAGAGATGATTGGCTTTCCTGGTTTCCCTGCGATACCCTGTAATTCAACTTCCTTTCCTTCCCAAAAAAAAAATCAAGAAAATTTCTTGAAAAGTATAAGTTATCGTCCCCAAATATTGTAACCATTCAATTCCTAGTACAACATCAACACCACCCATTGGAATGGAGAGCAATGAACTATTCAATAAATATTCCCCCATGGTTAGCTTGATATTATGCAACTTTCTAGAGAAATTTATAGTTCCTCCATTTGCAACCATCAGTGGAAACTATGGTGTTGGCTATAGAAAGCAATTCAAGTCCTTGGCTATCTTACAATGAATAAAATTATGGGTACTACTCGAATCAATCAGCACTATTACCTTTCTCTTCTTAATATATCCTTCTATCTTGAGAGTTTGAGGAGTGGTAATTCTTTCCAATGCATTACAATATATGTTCAAATCCATTTATTCTTTATTTGGGGCTGTTTCCTGGTTTATATCCTCCTCTTTTGATGTTTCTTGTTCCTTTTCTTCCTAATCTTCACAATCTATGTAAAATAATTTCTTCTCAACACACTTATGACCTATAGTGTATTTTCTATCACAACCGTAGCAAAGCCCTTTTTCTATTTTTTCTTCCAACTGTTGTGATGTCAACCTTGTAGGTTGTGGAAGGCTAGGAGAATCAACACTTCCATCTCTATAGGTTTGAGTGTTAGGATTCCTTGTTGCCATAATTTTTCTTTCAATTTTCTTGGCCAACCCGGATGCCTTCTCCAATGAATCCAGTTCCCAAAGGCGAAGCTCATGTTGGATGTTGTCCTTTAAAGTCCTTATGAAGACATCAATCCTATGTTCTTCTGGAATATCATCTGCCCTTATATTAATTTTTTTAAAGTCCTCAATGTGCTCCTCCATTGATCCATTTTGTTTGAGATTTATCAATTGGCTAAAGAAGGTGTTGCTCTTCACATCCGCACAATGTGTTATCATTTCCTCCGTAAAAATTAACCACATCATAAGTGTTTTACGAGAACAAAACTATTGATACCATACAACTTGATTGGGTTCTAAATATAAAGTTGCAATGCGTACCTTTTGTGTGTGTTACACATTATGGAGATCAAAATATTGCTCCATTTATAGTATCCATGTTATTAGATCCTTGCCATCAAAATTCCTCATATCGATCTTTGGAGAATGCTGGGCCTTCAATCCAACATTAGATTCTATGAATTCATGATTAAAATTTTTTTTGTTCTCATCATGAGTTTCATCTAATACCTATTTTCCATTAGGAATAATTTCTTGTAGCAACACTATCAAACCTTCCATGTCTTCTTTTAAACCATTCTTCAAATCTTCCATGTTTACTCTCATTTTTGCTTCTATACCATCCATATTAGCCTTCAAACCTTCCATGTTTGATTTTAAACTATTCATGTTTCCTTTTAAACCATCCATGTCCCCTTTTAGATAATCTTTGGTTGTTCTTTATGAGATCAAAATTTGTT
The DNA here is from genome assembly GCA_034641835.2 of Pinus albicaulis. Classification (NCBI taxonomy): domain Eukaryota; kingdom Viridiplantae; phylum Streptophyta; class Pinopsida; order Pinales; family Pinaceae; genus Pinus; species Pinus albicaulis. The sequence continues at coordinate 1,022,725,031 of CM076582.1, read as the reverse complement.
GCACTTGGTCACGTAATTTTGAGATATCGTGCTGCAATTCTTCCTCTTCATGCATCATAGGAGATATTTTTGAAAGCTTAATGGCCATGTAATAATTTTTTGGAGGAATTTTATAACAAAATACTGATATCTATGCTCCAATATGCCTTTGGAATCAGTTCAAACTGATTTTCCAAACAAAAGTTATGCAACGTAAAAAAAACAATACACACATTTTTGTTGGTTTTGGGAGCTTGATATTGAAATGGTTGTATATCTATGATTTTATATCTCCAAAATCTTAACTTTGGTCTTGTAGTATCCCTCTGAGTCTTCTTTCCAATGCCAAAGGTCGGACCTAATTATGGTACTTCAAGATAAAGTTATGCTCAATCTCCCACAATAACCTAATTATGGACTAGTTCAGTAGAGAGAAATTGTATGGCGTGCCATGTGTTACTATTTAGACCTTCAACCCTTAAATTGCTACAACATAAACTACAGTTCGTGTACTTTCAACCCTTTTTTACATAATTCGAATCTGAATCTTGAAATGAAAGTTGTGACAATTTTCCCTTGGTCACTTGTTTGAGATGAAATTCCGAAGCCTACAAAAATCCTAACTTCCTCAGATCATATCTCCAAAAATATAGTGAGCCAAGATTTGTTTGAAGAAGTGAAACCCTATAATCCAAATCTATGATATCAAACTTCATGCAACAAACTCACAAATTAGAAGAAAATGTATATCAATGACTTAAAAATTATCCACTTCGCGGGGGTAATCTCCTTTACATTACATAAATGAAAAATTGTTGGATGATTCAAACGAAAAAACCTAATTTCTATATATAGGAGTCTAAGGGGTCACAATATAATCAAAGTTGACATACCAATAACAATGTAATGACACAACAATAAAAATAGTGGGCTTCTATGGGGCACAATAATAACAATATGGGGACTACATTGGCACAACAATAACAATAAGGGGGCTACAGTAACAATAACAATAAGGGGATACACTAGTATTATATGTGTTATCACTCTATAATTTAGATAATTGGCAACACTAAGCAATAAAGCGCAACATCAAAATTGCTTGAAGCCTAGGATCATGCCCTCCTAGAATCAGAGAGGGATCTCTCTATTACAATTAGATTTGTTTAAGTTTACAGATGTTAGGCTAGTTAAATTGATTGTAAGAGTTTTTATTTTTATTTTTCTTGGTTGGATATGAGGGGTCTTTCCTAAAAACATTCCATTAGGCTATGGAGTCAAATAGTTTGGGTGTACACATCAAATACTAGAGCGAAATGCAAGGCAAGCTGACTTTGAATGCAGGTGTTTATAGCTTATTGGAATTATGGGATGAAGAAAAGTGCTTTCAGTAATGACTTAAGAGAAACTAAGAATTATTAAATCATACATCAGAAGAAAACATCAAAATTGTAAAGACAAGGGAATATGGTCCAAGTCTACCTAGGGGTAGACCATGGGATTGAAAGGCTGTTGATCTGCCTTGGGAGGCATGATTTTCTTTTTCACTCTATGTTTCACCTGTAATAGAGAATGGATTGCAACAGAAGGGAGAAACGCTATGAATTGACACTAGCGAAGGGGTAAGACCGAAGGGGATTGAGATCGGAAATGAAAAAGTTGAAATGAGACTCTGACTAGGCTTACCGAGCGCCGGTTGTTTCTTCGTTGACGTGTAATTCACCCTTCGGCCAAGGTAGCTGGTCGTGATCTCATCCAGAGATTTCTGTGAATGTCACAACCTGTGGCAATTTAGCAGTAACATCCATGTAAACTTTGGCACCAAATTGAGTTCAAGTTTTAACAGATGGTTGGAGGGTAATCGTTGATTTGGCGCGATTTCATTGATAACGTCCCAACCATTCATAGTACAACGGTGCTATTGGTGGGAGGGAATGCGATGGGGCAGAGTGGACAAGTGATGGAAGACGTGGTGTGGCGGCATTGGCAACGGTAATAGGCAGTAGCAGTTTGGGAATGGAGGAAACGACTTTTCGGAAGGGGGCTCAAGTGGTAAGCAGTAATAAGGAGAGCGGGTAAGAAATTGCGAGAGTGCGACACGTGGAGGAGGGGAAAGTAATGGATACCACCCATTTCAGACCCTCCCCCCCCACCCCATTGTTTACGTCTGGCGGCTAAAGGGGGGGCCGAAATGAATTGAGGGTCGTCGATGGTGAAGTTAGGGGCGGAGATGGAGGGCAAGGTGGGAGATGTTTATTGCTGATACGATGGGGTAATGAGACTGCAAGCTTGTGTATGAGGATGAGAATTGGGGGGAGATGTGTGATGTGGTACATAGGTGGGGCCCGATGGCTATCACACATCATGCATTGGAGGATTTAGTTGTGTGTGGAAGAGGTAAACCTTAAATATTGTGAAGTGCAGACTGCGGGAGAGAGGGAGGTGACATGGTAGAGAGGGCCCTACAGATATCACAAATCGCACTTCACGGGATTTATTTATTAGTAGTAGGGGTAAACCTTTAAACTTGTGAAGTGCGAAGCGCAGGGAGGAGGAGTGACGTGTAAATGAGGGGCCCACGGACATCCCAAATCGCATATTGGAGGGTTTAGTTTTAAGCAGTAGGGGTAAACTTTAAGGCTCGTGAAGTGTGCAGTGCATGGGGATGGAGGTGACATGGCGGGATGGGCACACTGCATCGGGGAATTTATAAAGCGATTAATGGTTCAGCGATAAGTGTATGAGCTTTCGTATTGTGTGATATGTATTGCAAGCAACCAGAAGTGGGGGTGGAGCTACTGTGGTGGGGCCAATCGCATTGCAAGTTAAACAAGATACATTGTGGGCGCTTCAAATGGTAAGTTAAAATATTTACGATGCAAAACGGTGGCTAAACAGGTAAGGTTGTGATCTTGTGATGGATGGTGGGGGAAGTGATGTGGCAGGGAAGGTGGGACCACCTGCAGCCCAAAAATGCAGGCTTTAACATTTTCTTTAGCGCTATCCTTTTGCACTTGCGAAGTGCGACTTGCAGGGGCAGAAAGTGATGTGGTCGGGAAGGTAGGACCGCCCGCAGCCCACAAATCGCAGACCTTACCACTTTGTTTAGCGTTGTCCCTTTGAATTTGTGAAGTGCGATTTCGTGCTTTGCGGGTCTTTCATGGCTCTTTAGATGAGATAGACTTCCCCTCAAAGGATTTTGAAGTCATTGTTTCCTTTTTTTCTTTTGTTTCTTCCTTCTTTGCATTTCTACCTACCCGAACTACTCATTTAACATTTTTTCTTCCTTTGTAGGGTGAATTTAGACTTGCAGACCCTGAACATTTTCTTTTAACATTCGAACCTAACTTTTATCCCTCATTTCTCCTATTGGTCCAGATTAATTTGTTGAACCAATCTTATTTTCTACCTATCTACTGACAAGCCAAGATTAGACATTTTGGAAAATCTTTATTTTATAACCTATCAATAGAAATTGAAGATTGTCCAATCATGATTAAACTGTATGACTGTATAGGCCTATCTAAAGTGTAGTAGCATTTGAACTTGCAACACTTTCAGTTTTATTTCTTTTTTGGGTTTATTCTTTCTTTTTTCTTTTCTTTTTTTCTTTTCATTCTCTTCTCTTTTATTTTCTCTATTTTTATACACTCTTTTCTTTCTTTCTCTTTTTTTTTTCATTTTTATTTGAAATCATTTGAATTTTGAAAATCCTTTCAATAATGAAAACCTTGCACAAAATATGAAGTATCCAATCACCTTGAGATCCTATAATTTATAGGGTACTAATGGTTGCTCCAGCTGGGGATGGTGCTTCTTGAAAAGAAGTGTCAAGAACTTGAGACTATTAGCCTTGGATTCTCCCTTTTCTACATATCTTTAACTGCTTTCCTTTCTTTTTCAAGTGATTCCCTTTGTGTTTTCATCTCTGCTCATTGAACTAGGCTTAGGGCCTTCACTGCGGGCTTCAACCTCATCCAATGAATTATTGAAAAATATAAGACGGCGGTATTTACAATGATGAAAATTTAACCTGAGTTTAGAATAAATAATGTTCAAGGTCCTGCCACTGACAAGACCTCTAGATACTTAGATACAATCCAACTCTTTGAGAAAGTAAGTGTTATTTCCCCTGAATGCATGAATTATGTATGGCCCTTGCCACAGGTTATCAAACGTTCCATGTTTTCCTTTATCCTCTCTCCTGGAATCCCATTTCAAGACCTTGTCACCTAAATTGAAATTTTTTGCCATGGTTCTATTGTCAAAGATCTTTTTTATATTCTCTTGCATCACTTGGGTTCTGTTGTAAACCTCTTCTCTAGATTGTTGCAGCTAAATGTCGTCATTAATCCTTCTTTGAATGTCATTTGGTGCAGCTTGGATCTCTTGTATTATCCTCATTACTATAATTCCCAAGGAAGAAGGAAATATTGCATCCATTCCATAAACCAATTGGTATGGAGACATGACAATTGATTTCTTTGTGGTGAGCCTATCAGCCCACACAACATTGATCAGCTTATTATGCCATGATTTTTTATTTCCTCTAGAATCTTTTTAATGATGGTCACCAGGATTTTATTTGAAGATTCATCCATTCCATTACCCTAAGGGTAGTATGTTGTTGAATTCCCCAATGTTATATGATATTTATGATAGAAATCAACCAACTTTTTGGATCTGAAGGCTGCAGCATTGTCTGTAATGATTTTCCTAGGACAACCAAATCTAGAAAGGATGTTGGTTTCTAGGAATTTTATGATGACAGAGTTATTGGCATTCCTAGAAGGGGTGGCCTCTATCCATTTGTTGAAATAGTTTGTATCATTAAGGATCCATTTGTATTGAGCAGAGGATGGAGGGTGAATTTCTCCTATGAAGTCTAATCCCCACTATTGGAAAGGACTTCCTACAATAATAGGTTTTAGGAGTAGGGGCAACAACTTCCTCTTTCCTTCAAAGATTTGACATTTATGGCAGACAGTAACCATCTTATGAACATCATGAAAAATGGTGGGCCAATAAAAACCAACTCTCATGATTTTGTTAGCAGTAGTTTTCCAGTAGAGATGGCCACCACAGTCACCTCCGTGGAACTCTTGCATTGCTCTATCTACATCATCCTTTAATAAAAATTTAAGAAAAAACGCCTCCAATATATTTCTAATACAAAACATTTTCCAAAATGCAAAACTTAACAAATTTGAGTTTTAAAAATCTAGCCTTTGTCTTAGACAAGCTAGGAAGATTAGTCAGTACATACAAAATATCAGCATACCATGAAGAATTCAGGAATGCTTCATCAATAGGTGGAGTCGCCAGTTCCTCTTGATCATCTAATGTGTGTACCATATTGATGTCTAGTGTGTGTAAATTAGATTATGCCATCAATTCAGCTATTCCTTGGCCTTTGATCAACTTGGTAGGCTTGATTTCCAAATCGTACTTTAGGATAATTGCAATCCATTTCCCTTTTTTTTCCATCAGGGTCGTTTTGTGTTAGAATGTCTTTGACCACTGCATTTGGAACATAAGAAATGATATGTGAATGTAAAATATAGACTCTAAAATAATTCAGTGCTTTAACCAATGAAAAAGCCTATTTTTCCATGATATTATATTTCAGAGATGCATCTCTTAATGCCTTGTTAAAAAAGGCTATCGGTTGTTCTTGTCCTTCATTGTTCTTCTGTAACAACACAACAACAATAGTATGTTCAGAGGCAAAATAAAAAATCATGAAATATTTAGTGAAATCTGGACTGATTAGTATTGGGGCCTTTGTCAATGCCAACTTGACCCCTTCTTTAGCATGTTAGTGATGTTCCTTAAAATTTCTGCCAAGTTAGGTATAAATATCCTTAGGAAGTTGATTTTACCAATGAAGGATTGGAGTTCTTTAAATTTTTTGGGATGGTTGATTTTCAAAATTCCTTTAGTTCTACTAGGGTCAATTTTGATTCGATCCTTAGAGATAATATGGCCTAACAATTTTCGTTCTTCTAAACCAAACAATGTCTTCTTAGAATTCAAGGAGCATTAGGGGAATTTTGAGGTCTAAAATGGGACTCCTAAGGAAATAATAAAATAATAGCTAAACCAATAAAATAATATTTATGAATTTGTAATTCACTTTTTGCACCACAATCCATGTAACCATAGTTAAATTCAATTCAAAAGTTATACCAAAATAAAATTAATAAAAAAATTGTATTGATGTGACTATAAATAAGAATGAGTTTTTCAAGAAAAAATCATTATCATTGAACAACTAATGCATTTATCCTTTGTACTTAAATAGCTTAAAATAAAATATAAATATAAATTTATAATTCTTAATTATATTATATGTTATTAATTAAAATTTATATTATTTAAATTGTATAATAAGATGTAATTAATATAATATAATAAATGTATATGGATATGCATTGTTTTTTTCAAGAAATATGAAATAACAATAATATATTTTTATTCAAAAAGTGTGAAATGACATTTATAATGAGTACTTTACTTCGACTTTAAAAGTACTTAGAGCTCTACCATGGTTAACCATGAGTTTTTATCCACCATTGAGAATATGACAAGTAAGTACCTTTAACTCAAGCAATGCCACCTCAATCATGAAGGATGATGTCATCCCCTAAAATGTGATTGGTTTTCATAAAGCGAATTTTGATTGTACATTTTCCTTAGGAGGCCCATTTTAGACCTCAAAATTCCCCTAATGAGTCCAAATTTTCTGCATTTTTTGAAAACCCTTCTCAAATGTGTTAAATGTTCTTCATTGGTTTTAGAAAAAACAATGATGTCATCTAAATAAATCACAATAAAATGGCCAATGTCATCAGCAAATGCAATGTCCATGGCCCTTTGAAAGGTAGCTCCAACGTTCATTAGTCCAAAGGGCATTTTCACATACATGAAAGTCCCCCAAGGAGTTGTAAAAGTTGTTTTATCTTGGTCATCAGGGTGCACTAACACTTGATTGTAACCAGAGAAACCATCTAACAAAGATATCCTACTGGAACCCACTACCCTTTGTAGTATGTGATCCATCTTAGGTAAAGGGTAGTTATCCTTAAGAGATACCTTATTAAGGTTTCTGAAGTCAATGTAGAGTCTAATATCGTTTGTTTTCTTCCTATTTGGGACAATATTGGAAACCCATTCGAAGTACCTGAGGGGAACTATGATCTTTGCTTCATACATATTTTTAATCTCTTTCTCAACTAAAGGAATTAAAACATGATTTGTTCTTCGTAATTTCTGCCTGAATGGATTTTGATTTTCTTTAATTGGAATCTTGTGTTGAATGATGTTGGTATCATAGGATTTCAAATCCTCATAACTCCATGCAAACACATCAATAAATTCTTTGAATAAGGTTATATATTTTTTCTTTGTAAGAGTAAGCAGAGATTTATATAGTTTGATGATTTTGGGGTTCTGGTCTGTGTCTATATTACATTCCTCAATTTTTGTTTCGATTGGATCTATTTTGGGTTTTTTGGCCACATCATTAAAGTTAAATAACTCTTCTAAAGGGGCTAGCCCCCTAGGAAGATTATGAGTCTTTTAGCTGGAGTATTTCAAACTCCTCTTTTTCCAGGTCTTGTTGTTTATCAATATTATATACAGTGTCATGAGATGAAACATTTACAGTATTATTTACATCTAGAACAACGTTCTCTGGAATAATGGCTTGTGTTTCCCCAGTAGTTTTTACCTTGATAAGACTGCCTCCATCACAATCCATATCCACATTAATGTTTTTAAATTCATCTCTATATTGTAGGAAACTCTCAATTTGTTTATCACTGCCAAAAACTTTCCAGTATCTCATGTTGTCTGGTATTGCAGGACGGTGTTTGATCTCGATTGTATGCTCCTTGTTTGGGTGACGTAGTTTACAGGTGCTTGCTAAAACAACTAGGCCATTGGCTAGGACATTTTGGTTTCTGGGAATGACTACCAAATCATATTCCTTGAAGGTCCTCAAAAAATCAAGGACAACATTTCTATAAGCTCTCAGTCTAGGGTGTTTGGCTGTATATAACCCTTTAACTTGTTTAATGACTAGCTCAGAATCACCCTGCACAGATATCCTCCTTTCTCCTAATATTTTCAACATGTTTAACCCCAACATCAAGGCTTCATACTTGGCCATGTTGTTTGTGCATTGGAATTTTAATTTGTATGAATGAACCTGTGCACTATTGTCTCATGTTTTATACACCCAGATTCCTGCCCCAGAACCAAATTGGCCACATGAGCCATCAAAACTCATGTTCCAAAGAGGTTCATGGGCACGGTCTGGTTGCTCTGTTTGGGTTTGAATGTTAGTGTTTTCTGTGGGGTATTTTTCTACTTGGGAAATTTGTGAATTAGTGATTGCATCATTATACAGAATGAAAGAATCCATGTCAGTGTGAACAGAGTACAGAGGGTAGTTGTGGGGCTTTTCTTAGCTACTTGCCATGTACTTCATCAGTGTTTCTTTGTAAATATTCCTTGATTGACCAAACACCATAATGGTAGCATAAATCATGTATAGTTGCAGAGTTCCTTGTAATTCCCCCCCCCCACCCCCCCCAATAGCGAGATAAAAGAATTTCGTATTTTGGGGGTATGTCTGCCACAACAATATCCATCACTAAACTCTTCACAGGTATTTGAGCTAGAGTGACACAGAGGTCCTTGATCAGGCCTAGGCACTTGAATTTTCTAGAATCAAAAGAGTATAAATCCTTGTAAGGTCTACTGATTTTGAGGCCGAGTTTCTCCATGACTTCCTAGGGCATTAGGTTGTGTGAGGCACTGGAATCCAACATGGCGTTGTGTATTATTTTATCATGAATATTCAAACTAACATAAAAAGAGGGAACCCATCCTTCTTGTGGTCTGCCATCCACCTCTGGCCCAAACAAGAGTTGAGGCTGGTCGTCACTCAAATTAACAGTGTCTGTAATATGCCCTATATTTAACACTCTTAGGACCTAAGATTTGTAGAAACTTTTTTTGAGAAATTCAGTGAGAGGGAAATAAATCTTTATCTTCACAAGTTCTCTTTCATGAAGGTATTATGATTTCTCAGTGGGTTTGACATATATATCCTTTAAACCTCTGTTATTTGGGTAACTTTGGTCTATTTGCTTGTACTGGGGATGTCCTTCTAAGGGTTTTGGTAGGAACATCTACTGGCTTCTTGCCACTGTTCTCTATGTTTTTCGTTTCTAAATTATTTAATTTTTTCTTAGTGTTTTCAGTTGTTTTCTTAGCTTCATATTCAGATACTTTCTTGGTAGAGTTCTCTAAATTACCTTTATTTTAGTTTTCCAAATTATTTTTTCTCCTTAATTTGTACTCTCTGTGGACTTCCAAAATGGCATCCTCAAAACCCAGTTTGTAGCCATCTGATTCTTCGAGTTTGAGATCAACTTGGGCTAGTGAGAACAAGTCCTGCTCTTCTTCAATGAGGAAGACATAATCCTCTTCATTGATTCCCATCATATTTATATGATTTTCCTCCTCTTCCTCCACTATCCCTTCGTTATCATCAACATAATTTTCTTGAAAGGGAGGCCTGATCTGCTGATCAAGACCCCTCTGCTCTCTCTACCTAATTTGTGGGGGGTTTCTTCTCGAGTTTTGATTTATGTTTTGGGATGCTTGTTGTCTCTGAGTATTGATATTTCATTCAAACTCATCCTCTCCATCATCATTTCCATAGTCCTTACCAAGTTATCAATCTTGGTATCAGATGTGGAAGCCATAGGCTCTTCTCTTATGGTGACTCTCCTCTCAGTCCTTATCCTGGCCCTTTTAGCTAAAAAGTTAGCCTCTACACTCAAAACATTCATCCGCATTTCTTCTAAGGTTGATGAGTCTCTTTCCTTAAGCTGATAGGCCATGTTTGGGTCAAATCCATTTGGGAATTTAAGTAGGACTATCCCCTGGGGTGGTCTCATATTATCCAAGAGTGCGTTGTGTAAGTTTTTGAACATATTACAGTAGTATTGCACACTCTCTTCAGGGGATATTTTAATAGTCTCATACTCTGATAGGATCTGCAGTGGGTTTTTCTTGACTTCCCACCTATTGATAAAGTTTGGTGAAAAGTAGGTAGATTATGAATAATATTAGCAGTTAGATCCTTAAACCATTTCCTGACCTCACCACCCAAACTCTGGGCAAACATCCTCAACTGGAAACTATCATCATCAATTTCTTGCTAGTCGAAACAATCATTCATCTTATCAATGTGTTTTTGGGTTGTTGTAGGACCAGTGCTATCAAACTAGGGAATCTTGGATTGGTAGTCTTAGGGAATAAGGGGTAAAGTGAGTCGTATCACTAATGGGGCATACCTAGATTCCATGATTGGTGGAGGTGGTGAAGGAAGACAAATGGTGGATGAAGGTGGATGGGTAGTGGTGTGAAGTATGGAGGGATCAAAAACTATAAATTCGTTCCAATTCTGAGATTTGGTTCTGAATAGACCTAGTTCGAACTAAAAATAAAATTTAATGTCCTGCAAAGTGATAAAGATATCAAGTAAGGAGCTAAATCTATGAAGAACCCTGCTACTAGTTGGACTTTCTGTTCTGGGAAGTTTCCTCAATATTTTCTCGGGATTATCTAATATAGGAGGAGGATTTGGATTTGGATGGGATTTGGTGGATATTCTTTTGGGAGCCACAACTTAGCTCAAAATCATAGAAAACTAATCATTGAATATCATAAGAAACCAATATTTAAGAGAAATTTGCATCATTCAGTGTTTTTTAAGTTGGGGTTTCTGAATTTGATTGAAAATTGAAAATTTTTAGTTATTGTTTCCACAACGGAGTCGCCAATATGTTATCACTCTATAATTTAGAATATTGGCAAGACTAACAATAAAGCACAACATCAAAACTGCTTGAAGCCTAGGATCTAGCCCTCCTAGCCTCAGAGAGGGATCTCTCTATTAGATTTAGATTTGTTTAAGTTTACAGATGTTAGGCTAGTTAAATTTATCATAAGAGTTGTTTGTTTGATTGTTCTTGGTTGGATAGGAGGGGTATTTCCTAAACAATTTCCATTGGGCTATGGACTCAAATAGGTTGGATGTAAACATAAAACCCCAGAGTGAATGCAAGGCAAGTTGACTTCAAAAACTGGTGTTTATAGCTGATTGTAATTATGGGATGAAGAAAAGTGATTTCAGTAATGACTTAAGAGAAACTAAGAATTCTTAAATCATATATCATAAGAAAACATCGAAATTGTAAAGACAATCAGAATTAAGGTACTCTGAAACAATAAAACTTAATCTAACCTTCATGTTTTACAAATAGAATTATAAGTGAAACACGTGAAGAGATTACAGTGGGAAAAACATTAAACATGAATGAGGAAAAACATCACCAGGACACACAAGACATGAATCTTGTAGAATTCTCTCTTTATTTATGTTCCAACATGAAAAATACGAATACTTGCAATGAAAAGTGTTTACAAAACCAGGGTCCACTGACTATCCACTGAGCTGCCAACTTCATCATTGAACTGAGTTGTCATCCCTCCTAGAGCTTGCATAGATTTTCCAAACTCTTTCGAGTCGGGATCTTGGTCCTGTTTAGCTTCCTGTAGAATTCATCAGTCTCGGTGTACTTTACGAACATTGGTCTTAGCTGAAAAATGTACTTCATCTCATGTTGTATGAAGAAATCTTTGTTGATGACCTCATAGAATGCTTTCCTAGTCATGGTGTTCTTTAGATTTGTGCGCTTGGTTGTGACCTTGGAGATATTTTTGAACCTCTGTACATAATCAGTCATGGGCATCAGTTTATCGTTGATGACAAACAAGGAAGGTAAACCTCTTTTTTTTAGTGGCTCAATCCTGTTAAAAAAGCTACTCACCCCAACCTCCAGCTCATGGCATCTTTCTTCTAGCTGTGTGACTAAAATCTTCTCATTCAACACCCTCTTAACTTCAAGAACAAAGGTTGTTCTGTTAGCCACTTCCAGTTGCTCCAACTCATGGTTGCTCTTGGAATTTAGGAATCTGATGATCTTATTGGCAGTTTGGGGCTTATCTCCAAGTTACTCATTTGTTTTCCCAATGGCAACATTTAGTACCTTAATTAGATCACTTTTTTCAAAATTTATCTCAATGGAGGGCCATATATCATTTACAAACTCAATTATATCCATCCATATAATTGGTTTCACCCTTCCCATCATGGAGCCAATTGAGGACACCTGAAGGGACTTCTGAAAGATCTCATTTATCTTTTTTTTTATTTGCAACTTTGTGGCATGGGCAGAGTCTTTCCCTTTGAGTTTCTCTAGTAGGCCATTGATTTGATTCCATAGCCTTTTGATCTCTGCTGACTATAGAGACATGTCCTCCATCGCCTTGGCTAGCTGCTCAGTACACTCCCCCGGTGTTCCTGTGGATGTTGTGGCCGTTGGGGTCACTGTGAGAGGAACCTCTTGTAGGGAGATCGGGGCTTTGGATGTTTCTTTTAATGCTCCATTCACCACATACCTTATTGATTTTTGTCTTTATTTGATCATTTTAGCCACCTCATCCTCCATTTTCTTGATCTATTATGTTTGCTCAACAATTAATTGCAACATTTCTGCCTTTTGTGTTTCAGTGGCTTCTATCTCCTTGGCCATCAGGGTCTTTTGTTACTAGTATCTTAAGATGTCTCCTCACAGCAGATATGTCTACATTAGTATTCCTCACTAGGGTTTGTGCCACTTCTTTGTTTGATGGATTGTACCCGAGCTGTATCACTAAATCCTCCAGATATTTTATCTTTGAATCTTTGGCTATGGCAGAGACTTTTTCCATCTTTAATTGTGACTGTGTGTTGGAAAAATTCACCTATAGTTTTGAGATGCTCATGGATGTGTTCATTAGGGTGGAGGAGATCATTTCCCCAGTCTGCTTGTGCATCTCCATCTGGTCTATTGGGTGGATGTTCTTTACATTAAACTCAAAAGATGTCCTCTTGTATTCCGCTGCACCATTGGGTTGATGAACTTGTGCCTCCAAGAATGCCATCCTCATTCTCCCCTTCTCAAAGTCAAAGGATGATACGAGTCTACTCTGGGAGCTGCTTGTTTGTTTCCAAAATTTATTGTAGGTGTTGGTCTTGAGCACCTCATTCCTTCTCGTTATCTCCCTGAATGTGTCATAGATGTCTTCCTCCTCTTGTTCTGTAGTGGAAGTAGATGTGGGATTTTCCACATCCTGCTATTGGAATGGGACGGTGGCAGAGGATGTGGAGAAGATCTGGTGGCCATCTGTTGAAGCTGAACATGGTGAATCCCCAATTGTGATGATAGTTTGTTGGTTCTCCTCATTTCCTTGTTCAAGGCCCATGTTGATCCTGGATCTCTTCCTATATTTCATTTTGAACTCCTTAGTGGAGGAATCAATGTCCATGTCTGTTGGATACTTCCGGGTCCTCTTACTTCCTATTTCCCTTTCAGGTTCCTTTCCTTTGTCATATTGAACTCTTGTGGATTTGGTGTTTGGATTCCTGAAGTAGATATGACTTGCTCTTCAGCCTCTTGGAGTGTGTCTTCCACCCATTCTTCTTAGTTCCTGTACTTCTATATCTCCAGTTTGGGGGTATGGGTGTAGAGTGTGGAATTTTTTTCCACCCTCTTCTTGGAGATGATCCCCATTGGATCATAGGACCAGGTGAAACTGTGTGTGAATTTGATCTCTTTCACTATTTTATTGGCCTTCCCCCCTTCTTCCCTATTGTTGCAGATGAATGGGCTGATTTGGGATTTGATCCTGAATTGTGACTTCTTCTTGGCCGAAACAAAATGTGCCTCATTAGCATCTATCATTTTCTTGATATACTCAAGGTCAAAGATCCTCATGGAGAGGTATTTGGGTAGTTTATAGGAGGGTAATTCACTGCCATAAACCATGATCTCCATGTAGTTCTGGTAGAGATACAAGTCTATTGTCCTAACATGCTCTGTCAACTGCATCACTTTCTTGATTTTCTCACTGAACCTGGGCTTTGTGGTGCTACTGAGTGCACTGATTGCTAGATGAAAAAATATTTCTATAAAGCTCTTGTATGAATAGTATTCGTGCCCCTTTCTCAATAGATTTGTCCAAAAAATGACAGATTGGGCTTGAGATTCTTCGCTTTGCTTTGTTATGTCAAATTCAAACTTGTTGGATTGAAAACAGGTAAACATGTACACCAACACGGAGGTGTATTTGAATACCCTTTCTATTTGAAAATTCAGGAACTGATCGTGGATTGCATCAGTGAGGAACTGAGCATAGTCGAACATAACTGTAGGCTTGGCTTCTGCAGAGAGGATAGACAAGAAACCAATTAAGGCTTCATCTATCCATTGATAATTATGATAACCTGACAAATAATACAAGGTGGTGACAATGTGTTGGGTCCTTTATGGGAAGGTGGATGATGAATATGGGGGATTTGTTGTAGGCATTGGTGCATTGGGGGCCATGAAAAGCTCCAATTTTTTGGCTATGTTGGAAAAAGCTAATCCCTAGTACAATCCTATAAGGTATTTGTATGAAAAATACACAAATTTCTCAATAATGGGGGGCCTATAACATCTCTTGAATGGATGGGGCATTTATATGAAACAAAATCTCACCTGCAGATTTCACTATGGCTCTTTGCTTAATGTCATAGCAAGACTGAAATTTCCTAATTAGCTCAGGGCAGCAATGGGTTCTAGGGAAGATGTAATGTGGGAGCTTGATCCTCCATAGGTTGATAACATCTGCTTCGTCAAGGAGCTTATCCTCAAGCCAGCAGTAGACATCGAACATGTCAAGGATTGACTCTGTCTCGTGGATATTGAAATCATTTCAGCCAAGGTAATATGGTCCAAGTCTACCTGGGGATAGACCATGGGATTGAAAGGTTGTTGATCCTCCTTGGGAGGCATGATTTGATTTTTCACTCTTTGTTTCACCTGCAATGGAGAATGGGCTACAAGAGAGGGGGAATATAGAAGGGAGAAATGGTATGAATTGACATTGGGGGAGGTGCAAGACCGAAGGGGATCGGGATCATAAATGAAAAATTTGAAATGAGACTTTAATAAGGCTTACTGAGTGATGGTTGTTCTTTCGTTGACATGCAATTCACCCTTCGGCCAAGGTAGATGGTCGTGATCTCTTCCATAGATGTCTGTGAATGTCACAACCTATGGAAATTCAGCATTAACAACAATGTAAAGTTTGGCACTGCGGTGAGTTCGAGTTTTAACACATGGATGGAGGGTAACCATTGAGTTGGCGCAGGTCCGTTGGATAACGGCCCGACCATTCATGGTGCAATGGTGCTATTGGCGGGAGGGGATGTGACGGGGTGGAGTGGACAGGTGATGAAAGATGTGGCATGATGACATTGGAGAAACTGATCCACAGTGGCAGTGGCAGTTTTTGAGACGATGGAAACCACTTGTCGGAAGAGAGAGGATCAGACGGTAACGGTAATTGAAATTGGGGGGAGGTGCGAGGTGCGGTAGTGCGACACGTGGAGGAGGGGTCAGTAATGGATATCGCCCATTTGAGACCCCCCCCCCCCCATTTTTTAATGTCTGACGGCTGAAGGGGGGGCTGAAATGAATTAAGGGTCGTCGATAGTGAGGTGAGGGGTAGAGATGGAGGGCAAGGTGGGAGATGTTTAGCGTTGATGTGATGGGGTGATGGGACTATGGGCCCAGGTCCGCGGATGAGTGTCGGGGGAAGATGTGTGACGTGGTACACAGGTGGGGCCCGAAGGCTATCACACATCGTGCATCGGAGGATTTACTTGTGTGCAGAAGAGGTAAAATTTAAATATTGTGAAATGCAGAGTTCGGGGGAGAGGGAGGTGACGTGGCAGGGAGGGCCTCACGACTATCGCAAATCACACTTCGGGGGATTTAGTTATTAGCAGTATGGGTAAAAATTTAAACTTGCGAAGTGTGAAGCGTGGGGAGGAGGAGTGACGTGGAGATGAGGGGCCCATGGACATCGTAGATTGCACATCGGAGGGTTTATTTTTAAGCAATAGGGGTAAAATTTAAGACTCGCGAAGTGCAAAGTGCGGGGGGATGGAGGTAACATGGAGGGATGGACCCACTACATCAGGGAAGTTATAAAGCAGGAAATGTTTAGCAGTAAGTGTATGAGGTTTCATATTGTATGATATGTATTGCAAGTGGCCATAAGTGGGGGTGAAGCTGCCGTGGTGGGGCTAATCACATTGCAACTTAAACAAGATACAATGTCATCAGTTCAAATGGTAAGTTAAAATATTTGCGATGGGAAATGGTGGTTAAACAGATAAGGTTGCAATCTTGCAACAGATGGTGGGGGAAGTGACATGGAAAGGAAGGTGGTACCGCCCACAGATCGCAAGCTTTAACATTTTCTTCAGTGCTATCCTTTTGCACTTGTGAAGTGCGACTTGCAAGGGGTGAACGTGACGTGGTTGGGAAGGTGGGACTGCCCGCATCCCGCAGATTGCATACCTTACCACTTTATTAGCGTTGTCCCTTTGAATTTGCGAAGTGCGATTTCATGCTTGCCGGGACTTGCACAACGTTTTAGATGAAATAGACTTCTTCTCAAAGGATTTTGAAGTCACCATTTCCTTTTTTCCTTTTGTTTCTTCTTTATTTGCATTTCTACCTACCTGAACTACTCATCTAACATTTTTTCTTCCTTTGTAGGGATAAATTAGACTTGCAGACCCTGAATATTTTCTTTTAACATTCTAACCTAACTTATATCCCTTATTTCTCCTATTGGTCCAGATTAAGCTGTTGAACCAATATTATTTTCTACCTATCTACTGATAAGCCAAGATTAAAAAGTTTGGAAAATCTTTATTTTTAACCTATCAACAGATATTTAAAATTGTCCAATCATGATCAAACTGTATGATTGGACAGACCTATCTAAAGAGTAGTGGCATTTGAACTTATATCACTTTCAATTTTATTTCAGTTTTGGGGTTCTTCTTTCTTTTTTCCTTTTTTTCTTCTTTTCATTCTTTTCTCTTTCTCTTTTCTTTTCTCTATTTTTATACCCTCTTTTCTTTCTTTCTCTTTTTTTTTTCATTTTTATTTGAAATCATTTGAATTTTGAAAATCCTTTCAATAATGAAAACCTTGCACGAAATATGAAGTATCCAGTCACCTTGAGATCCTATAATTTATAGGGTACTAATAGTGGCTCCAGTTGGGGATGGTGCTTCTTGAAAAGAAGTGTCAAGAACTTGAGACCAGTAGCATTGGATTCTCCCTTTTCTACACATATTTAACTGCTTTCCTTTCTTTTTCAAGCGATTCCATTTTTGTTTGTATCTCTGCTCATCAAACTAGGCTTAGGGCCTTCATTGCGAGCTACAACCCAGAGTTATTAAAACCATCCGGTTTGAATCGGTAACCAGTCAAACCAGTCGTTAAGATCAGCTTCCGATCACAACCACCCTTGCAACCCGGTTTTGAGAGGTGTCTCACCTAAATTGGACAGTTAATCGGACCTAACCGGATGGTTAATGCATAAACCGGCTGGTTCAGTACCTAATCGGCCGGTTAGGTGTCCCTTTCGTGCACGGACCCACCGGCGGCCAGCAACACAGCCTTAGGGCATATGTGGAGGTAAGGGGAGGGTTGTTTCCCTCCCCAAAAACACCCTCCTTTGTCTCACACCAACTCATTTGCTGTTTGTGAGTTTGATTGAGAGCTTGGAGAGTTTTGAGTGTTTGCTGGAGCAGTGATCTTGGAGGCTTGGATTTGGAGTTGGAGCTATCTTGGAGATAGTTTGGAGTTGTCAATAACATTGGCATCTTCAAGAGGACACTAAGGAAGCTAGTTTGCATTGCCAGGTAAGAATTTTCACTTGAAAAATCTAGCATTTCATCGTTTTTCATGTATTTAGTTTCTCATGTGTTTAGCTATTTTATTTCTCTCAAATCTCTAGTCCTATGCTATCAAATTTTGTATGTTTGAATGTGCAATTTGTTTCGTAAATTTAACCTTAGTTGTCCATTTATCTTAGCTGCAATTTTTTTTAAATGGCAAATTTATTTCCAAATTTCAATTATTTCAAGTCAAGATGCCTCCAAAAGCCAAGGACAGTGCATGGGCCCATTGTGATGTGGTTGAGGGAAATATGGTATGCAAAATTTGTCAAAAATGTATTGGAGGTGGGGGTATTCTTAGATTGAAACATCACTTGGCTGGGATAAGAGGCAATGTAACGCCATGTGATGCACCTAAGCAATGTTAGGTCCGGTTAGGGGAAAATACCTTGCCAAGCTTGAAAATTTTGAGGAGACTAAGGATAGGGAGAAGGCCATCCAAGATGAAATTTCAAGGAAGAGGGAAATAGTAAAAATGTTGAGAGAGAGTGGGTATGAAAATGATGAGTATGATATTCAAGACACCGCTTCTATCCCTTCCACCAATAACCCCTTTCACTATGTTCCTCCTGTTCGCAAAAGATCAAACCCAACAAAGAAAACAAACCTCATGAGTTATTTCTCATCCACTGCTAATCCCACAACCACTTCCTTCATGTCCCAGCCAACTCCAAGTCGTCAACCCACTTTGGATCAACATTGGAAAAAATAATGCAAAGAAGCTTATTATCAGTTCATTGCTAGATGGTGGTATGATTCAGATATCCCATTTAATGTTGCTCGCTCACCTTATTACCAAGCTATGCGGGACTCTGTTTTTGTTGCAGGAAAGGGCTTCAAAGGCCCTACTGTGCATGACATAAGGGGAGCTCTTTTGCAACAAGGGATTTGTAATATTGATGAGTATTTGGCTGAATATAAAGAGTCATGGCTCAAAACAGGTTGTTCCATCATGTCAGATGGATGGACTGATGGAAAGAACCGCACTATCATTAAATTCCTTATTTCTTGCCCTCGAGGAATAATGTTTTTGAGATCAGTTGATGCATATAATAAGGTGAAGGATGCAACCCTTCTATTTGAGCTTTTGGATGAGATTATTCAGGAAGTGGGAGAGCAGAATGTTGTGCAGGTCATCACAGATAATGCCTCAAACTATGTTCTTGTTGGAAAGATGCTTGAGTCCAAGTATAATACCATATTTTGGACTCCATGTGCTGCACATTGCATAGACCTCATGCTTGAGGACATAGGCAAAGTGGAATGGGTAAAAAACACTGTAGAGCATGGCAAGTGCATTAAAAAATACATCTACAACCACTCATGGGTATTGAGCCTAATGAGGAAAAACATTGGGGGCAAAGAGCTTGTTAGGCCTGCCATTACAAGATTTGCAACTCACTTCCTCACGTTGCAATGTCTCAATTCTCAATAGAAAAACCTGCAGAAAATGTTTTCTTCTAATGATTGGACTGAATCCCGGTGGGCTTGTAGACAAGATGGAAAAGACACCAAAAAGAAATTCTTTGACATTAATTTTTGGAAAAGGTCTTCAAAGATGGTAAAAATTACTGAGCCCCTTGTTAAGGTGCTAAGGATGGTGGATGGGGAAAAGATGGCAATGGGATACATTTATGACGCTATGTATTAGGCCAAGGAGTAGATACAGGCAGCTTACAGCGACAGGTTAGCTAAATATGGCCGAATATGGGATATCATTGATAACAGATGGAACAATCAACTCCATCGTCCTATACATGCAGTTGGGTATTTTTTGAACCCAAAGTATCATTATAGAGCTCGGCTAGGAGATCATTCGTGTAGACCTTTTGGAAACATATAAACAACTTACTCATTTCAGTATGGCAGCTGGTACCTTTAGAAAGAACTTGGAAAAAATGGCAAGAGATGTGGATCAACCAAGTAAGAAATTCCAATTTGTTTTTGTTTTCAAGTTAAGCTATAATGAAATAAACTATGTTACTAATGAATGTCTTTTTATTTGCAGCACATTGGTGGGAGTCATTTGGTGGCCAATGTCCTCAATTGAAAAATTTTGCAATTAGAATCCTCAGCCAAACTTGCAGTGCTTCAGGTTGTGAGCGCAATTGGTCTTTTTTTGAGCGCATACACACAAAGAAGAGAAACCATTTGGAACAGAAACAGTTAAATGATCTTGTGTTTGTGCAATACAACCTTCGCTTGAGGTGGAACCAACTGATGAGTAAAACACCTAATCTAGATCCCATTGTGTTGGATGGTATTGAACCAACATCAGAATGGGTGGAGGAGACTAAAGATCCGGTGTTTGAGGTTGATTTTGATTTTGATGCAGCAGTAGCAGGGGGTGAATTTGAAGCAAATTTGGTGGCACCATGAGACACAGACCCAATATTGGTAGCTGCATCAAACAAAGGCAAACAACCAATGGACGACACTAGTCATGCACCTCGAGTAATATGTGCTTCCATTAGGTCCACTTCTATTATTATTGGTGGCAAGGGTACTGAGGTTGTAGATGAGCCTGAGGTTGAGGCATCCTCAGACTCTGATCCAGATGATTTCTATGTAGCACTCGATGTTGATCCTGTGTCTAGTAGCGGTGATGAATTTGATGATTGATCATCATTCATGGGTAGTCTTGTATTTGGCCAATGGCCTCATAGCTTGTAGCATTGTTTTTGGACTTTATGGGCCATTTGGAGCCTCATTGCTGATGTATTTTTCGATGATATATATTGCACTTGGTGCCATTTTGATATATTCACCTTTGCATGGTATATAAATGAGAAAAATTTGCATATTTTGTCTCTATTGGCTTGGAATCATGGTTTCAAATCTTAAAAATAGTTTTTTTTATTAAAAAATAATTATTTAATGTATTTTTTTTAAAACCGGTTCATTGAGATCTGAACGCTACCAGTTAGACCGGTTCTGGTTTGAAACCCAGTTCATTAGGTCCACCAGTCCAGTCACCAGTTCCGATTTTAATAACTATGCTTCAACCTTGTCCAATGAATTATTGAAAAATATAAGATTGTGGTATTTACAATGATTGAAATTTAACCAAAGTTTATAAGAAATAATGTTTTAGCATCCTACCATTGACAGGACCTCCAGATACTTCATTACCATCCAAATATTTGATAAATTAAGTGTTATTTCCCCTAAAAGCATGAATTATGTATGGCCCTTGCCATAGGTTATCAAACGTTCCATGTTTGCCTTTATCCTCTCTCTTGGAATCCCATTTCAAGACCTTGTCACCTAAACTAAAATCATTTTCCTTGGTTCTCTTATCAAAGATATTTTTTATATTCTCTCACATCACTTGTGTTCTTTTGTAAACCTCTTCTCTGGATTGCTACAGCTGAATGGTGTCATTAATCCTTCTTTGAATGTCACTTGGTTTAGCTTGGATCTCTTGGATTATCTTCATTAATATAATTCCCAAGGAAGCAGGAAATATTGCATCCATTCCATAAACCAATTGGTATGGAGACATTCCAATTGATTTCTTTGTGGTGAGCCTATCAGCCAAAAAAGCATTGATCAACTTATTGTGCCATGATTTCCTATTCTCATCCAGAAGATTTTTAATGATGGTCACCGGGATTTTATTTGAAGATTAATCCAGTTCATTACCTTGAGGTTAGTAGGTTGTTGAATGCCCCAATGTTATATGATATCTATGACAGAAATCAACCAAATTTTTGGATATGAAGGCTACAGCAGTGTCTATAATGGTTTTCCTAGGACAGTCGAATCTAGAAAGGATGTTGGTTTCTAGGAATCTTATGATGACAGAGTTAGTGGAATTCCTAGAAGGGGTGGTCTCTATCCATTTGGTGAAATAGTCTGTAGAAATAAGGATCCATTTGTATTGAGCAGAGGATGGAGGGTCAATTCCTCCTATGAAATCTAATCCCCGCTACTGGAAAGGGATTTCTATAGCAATAGGTTTCAGGGGTAGGGACAACAGCTTCCTCTTTACTTCAAATATTTGAAATTTATGGCAGCTAGTAACCATCTTATGGACATCAAGAAAAATGGTGGGCCAATAAAAAACATCTCTCATTATTTTTTTGGCAGTGGTTTTACAGTAGAGATGGCCACCACAGTCACCTCTGTGGAAATCCTGCATTGCTCTATCTGCATCATCCTTTAATAAACATTTAAGAAAAACACTTCCAATATCTTTCCAATGAAAAACATTTTCCAAAATGCAGAACTTAACAGCTTTGAGTTTTATAAATCTAGCCTTTGTCTTAGACAAGCCAGGAGGAGCATTCAGATTAGTCAGTACATACAAAATATCAGCATACCATGGAGAATTCAGGAATTTTTCATCAATCGGTGGAGTCACTAGTTCCTCTTGATCATCTAATGCGTGTACCATGTTGATTTCTAGTACGTGTAAATTAGATTCTTCCATCAATTTAGCTAGTCCTTGGCCTTTAATCAAATTGGTAGGCTTGATTTCCAAATCGTACTCTAGGATTACTGCAATCCATTTCCCTCTTTTGCCATTAGATCCATTTTGTGTTATAATGTATTTGACCACTGCATTTGGAAAATAAGCAATGATATGTGAATGTAAAATATAGACTCTGAAATCTTTCAGTGCTTTAACCAATGCAAAAGCCTGTTTTTCCATGATATTGTATTTTAGAGATGCATCTCTTAATGCCTTGCTAAGAAGGCTATTGGTTGTTCTTGTCCTTCACTGTTCTTCTGTAACAACAAGGGAAAATTTTAGGGGCTAATATTCGCAAGTGGGCTAATTTTCTATGTTTTTTCCAAAAAAAAAGATTCGCCAATTTCCATTTTCCCTAAAAATGATTCGCCCAAATTTTATATCCTAAAATTATTTAATCTTAAAATTCACTAAACTTTTATAGAGACTATATAAAAACATTAGAAAATTGAATATTTTTACAAAAATATCGCTAAACATTTTATAATTTTCATGTCAGGGACTAGTAATATTCGCCAAGGTTTCGAAACTTTAAGATATATTTCCATCCTTAAAATTTTACCTAGTAAAAACACAGCAGCAATAGTATGTTCAGAGGAAAAAGAAAAAATCATGAAATCTTTAGTGAAATCCAGACTGATTAGTACTAGGGCCTTTGTCAATGCCAGCTTGACCAAGTCAAAATAATGTTTCGCTTCTATGGGCCACTTTATTTTTGATCCCTTGTTTAGCATGTTAGTGATGTTCCTTAAAAGTTCTGCCAAGTTAGCTATAAATCTCCTTAGGAAGTTGATTTTACCAATGAAGGATTGGAGTTCTTTAAAATTTCTGGGATGGCTAATTTTCAATATTCCTTCAATTCTGTTGGGGTCAATTTTGATTCCATCCTTAGAGATGATATGGCCTAACAGTTTTCCTTCTTCTAAGCCAAACAATGTCTTCTTAGGATTCATGGAGAGTCCAAATTTTCCGCATTTTTTGAAAACCCTTCTCAAGTGTGTTAAATGTTCTTCATCGGTTTTCGAAAACATAGTGATGTCATCCAAATAAATCACAATAAAATGGCCAATGTCATCAGGAAATGAAATGTCCATGTCTCTTTGAAAGGTAGCTCTAGTGTTCATTAGTCCAAAGGGCATTTTCACATACTTGAAAGTCCCCCAAGGAGTTGTAAAAGCTATATTATCTTGGTCATCAGGGTGCACTAACATTTGATTGTAACCAGAGAAACCATCTAACAAAGTATCCTACTGGAACCCACTACCCTTTTTAGTATGTGATCCATCTTAGGTAAAGGATAGTTATCCTTAATAGATACCTTATTAAGGTTTCTGAAGTCAATGCAGAGTCTAATCTCGCCTGTTTTATACCTAGTTGGGACAATATTGGAAACCCATTGGGAGTACCTTAGGGGCGCTATGACCTTTTCTTCGTACATATTTTTAATCTCTTTCTCAACTAAAGGCATTAAAATAAGATTTATTCTTCGTAATTTTTGCCCGAATGGCTTTTGATTTTCTTTAATTGGAATCTTGTGCCGAATGATGTTGGTATCATAGGATTTCAAATCCTTATAACTCATGCAAACACATCAATAAATTATTTTAATAAGTATATGTATTTTTACTTTGTAAGAGTAGGCAGAGATCGTTATGAAACGATCTCCAAAAATAGAAGAAAAGAGAGATCAACGCCATAGAAATCAGCCACTTCGAGGGGGCAACCTCCAGTACATTACATAAATGAGAAATTCTTGGATGATACAAATGACCAAAACCTCCTTCTATATATAGGAGTCCATGGGCCCACAATATAATCCTAGCCGACCTAACAATAACAATGTAAGGGCATAATAATAACAATATTGGGGTTATAGGGGTACAATAATAATAATAAGGGGGATACACTAATAACAATAAGGGACTAAACTAGTAATATAGGGACCTAAAATGCCCCTCTCCTTAAAAAAAGTGTTGTCCTCAACGCTTGAGTAGCTCTGGGCACTTCTGTATGAAATTCTCATCCTCCTATGTAGAATCCTCGGTGGGTAAGTTCTTCCACTTGATGAGATACTCTGAAATTGATTGATTTCGTAGCTGCCGAGTTCTTGTTTCCGTGACCGCTTCAAGTTCCAATATGATTTTTCCTTCCTCATCAAGTTCTGGCAATATTTTTTGAACTAGAATATTTTCACTTATAACATTCTTTAAGCATGAAACATGGAAAACTAGATGCACTCGTGAAGAAGCATGAAGCTCCAATTTGTATTCCATAGTACCAATCTTTTGCAACACCTTGTAAGGACCATAGTACTTTGGCAATAATTTATTATCTTTCTTAGCATGCTTGAGGGACATTTTTTTGTATGGTTGTAGCCGTAAAAATACCCAGTCCCCTACATCAAAACTTCTCTCTCTACGATGTTGATCTGCCTGTTGTTTCATTCGATTTTGTGCCAAATTTAGGTTATCCTTTAAGAGTTGGAGAAATTCTTGTTGATGCTCGATGTGATCTTCCATTGCTTGAACCTTAGATTTTTCTCTTAAATATGATGTGATGGACGGTGGATGATATCCATAAAGTGCCATAAATAGAGTCATTTTTGCTGCAGTATGGAAGGAAGTGTTATACCACCATTCAACGAGAGGTAACCACTTGACCCATTGTGTTTGTTTATTAGATACAAAACAACGAATATATCCTTCCAAACATTTATTCACTATCTCAGTTTGACCATCAAATTGAGGCTGATAAGATGAGCTATGAGCTAATTGAGTACCCAAACAAGAAAATAACTCTATCCAAAAATTTCCAGTAAAAATGGGATCTCTTTCGCTCACAATAACCTTTGGGCTTCCATGTAGCTTTTGAATTGTGTCCATAAATGTAGTAGCAACTATATAAATGGATGAGATAATGCACAAAAGTGTGCATACTTGGTAAGTCTATCAACTACCACCATAATGACACTCTTTCCTTCAGACTTAGGTAAACTTGTGATAAAATCCATTGAAATCTCCTCCCAACGATGACTTGGAATGGATAAAGGTTTTAGAAGACCCGAGTCTTAATTATCTCAACTTTATTTTGCTGTAAAACCAAACATTCCGCTATATATTTTTTAATATCAGATTTAAGGCCATCCCAAAAAAATTATTTCTTCACCCTATGGTAAGTTTTTAAAAATCCTGAGTGTCCTCCAAAAGGAGAAGTGTGAAATTCCAAAATAATCTTTTGTTTTATTTGGGAATTCTTACAAAGATATAAGCGATCTTTGTACCATCGGGAATCATTTTTCCAACTAAATGTATCAGATGTACTAGGATCTTGCTGTAATTTTTGAATGAGTGTCCACACTTCTTCGTCCTTCTTTCATTCATCCCTTGCTTTGGTTATCCAATCTAGTTGGATAATAGAAATGGCACAAAGCAATGCTTCCACCTCTTCATTATTTCTTGAGAGTGCATCTACAACAACATTTAGCTTCCCTTTTTTGTAGATTATTTCAAAGTCATAACCCAACATCTTCGTGACCCATTTTTGTTTGAATGTTTCTCTTCTGAAGATAGTCTTTGTTCCAAAAAGTGTTTAATACTATCATGATCAGTTTTTACCTTAAAGTGTCTTCCCATTAGGTAAGGTCACTATTTCTTTATTGCATGAAGTATTGCTAACATTTCCTTCTCATAAATATCTTTCTGTAAATACTTTCCTTTGATTAGAAGACTTTCAAAAGAAATGGTTCTTCCTTCTTGCATTAAAACATCACCAATTCCATTTCATGAGGCATCACATTCCATAATAAAGGTTTTTTTGAATTTTGGCATAGCTAAGGCCTGTGCTAGGCACATTTCCTCTTTAATATGTTCAAAGGCCTTGGTTGCTTCAGTAGTCCATGAAAATGCATCTTTCTTCAATAATGTTGTTAAAGGTGCTGCTATTCTCCCATAATTCTTAACAAACTTGTGATAATACCCTGATAGCCCGAGAAATCCTCGCAACTACTTTATGGTTGTGGGGACTTTCCATTCCTTAATGACTTTAATTTTGTTAGGGTCTACCTTAACACCCTCGTGAGATGCAATATGACCCAGATATTCCACCTCTTGTACTCCAAAGAAACATTTGGATGTTTTTTCATATAATTGTTTCTCCTGCAATAGTTTGAGCACCCTATCAACATGTTCAACATGATCCTTCCAAGACCTGCTGTAGATTAGTATATCATCAAAAAATACTAGCACAGATTTTCTAAGGAAGGGTTTGAAAATGGAATTCATCAACCCTTGAAATGTAGAAGGTGCATTGGTAAGGCCAAAAGGCATGACCAAAAATTCATAATGACCCTCATGAGTTTGAAATGTTGTTTTCGGAATATCTTGAGTCTTCATTCTAATTTGATGATATCCTAAACGAAGATCCAACTTGGTAAAATAAATTGCTCCATGTAATTCATCCAATAATTCATCAATCACAGGAATGGGAAATTTATCTTTAATGGTGAGCTTATTGAGCTCCCTATAATCCGGACACATGAGCCATGATCCATCCTTCTTGTGCACCAATACTACTGGAGCAGAGAAAGAACTTTGACTAGGTTGAATTATACCAGCCTCTAACATTTCTGCAATCATACGTTCAATTTCGCTCTTTTGGACATAAGGATATCTATAAGGCCTGATGTTTGGAGGAACACTTCCTGGAATCAAACGAAGAGCATGATCATGATCATGAATAGGTGGGAGTCCTTTGAGAGTTTCAAACACCTTGGAATGATTGTCCAAGAATTTTTAGAAATCTGGAGAAATAGAGGATTTTGATGTTGGAACTTCTAGTGAGCATAATTGTGCAATTATGCCTCAATTTTATTTCTTCAGAAGCTTTGTCATGACAATAGAGCTTATTATCTTTCTTGGCTTCCCTGCGGTACCTCGTAATTCTATTTCCTTTCCTTCTGAAAAAAAAATTCAAGAAAAATTCTTGAAAATTAAAAGCTATCATCCCTTAAGATTCTAACCATTGTACTCCTAGTACAACATCAGCACCTCCCATAGGAATGGAAAGCATTGGACTATTCAATACATATTCTCCCATGGTTAGCTTGATATTATGGAATTTTCCAGATGAATTTATAGTTCCTCCATTTGCAACCATCACTTGACATTTTGGTGTTGGGTATAGGAAACAATTCAATTCCTTGGCTACCTTACAATGAATAAAATTATGGGTACTACCTGAATCAATAAACACTATTACCTTTTTGTTCTTGATATGTCCTTCTATCTTGAGAGTTTGAGTAGTGGTAATTCCTTCCAATGCATTACACGATATGATAGAACTCATTTCTTCCTCTTCTAGGGTTGGTTCCTGGTGTATATTCTCTTCTTTTGAAGATTCTTGTTTACTTTCTTCTTCCTCTTCACAACCTATGTAAAATCATTTCTTCTCAGCACACTTATGACCTTTAGTGTATTTTCTATCACAACTGTAGCAAAGCCCTTTTTCTCTTTTTTCTTCCAATTGTTGTGGTGTCAACCTTGTAGGTTATGGAAGTTTAGGAGTAGCAAAACTTCCATCTTTATATATGTGAGTGGTAGGATTCCTTGTCGCCATAATTTTACATTCAATTTTTCTTTCCAGCCTAAATGCCTTTTCCAATGAATCAGGTTCCCAAACATGAACTTCATGTTGGATGTTATCCTTTAAAGTCCCTATGAAGACATCAATCTTGTGTTCCTCTAGAATATCAGTTACCCTTATATTCAATTTTTGGAAGTCCTCAATGTGCTCCACCACTGAACCCTTTTGTTTGAGATTTATCAATTGGCTAAAGAAGGTGTTGCTTTTGTATCCTCATAATGTGCTATCATTTCCTCCGTAAAAATTTACCAAGTGAAAGTTTTTTTATGGGATAAAAGCCATTGATATCATACAAATGTATTTTGTTCTAAATGTAAACTTGAAATGCGTACCTTTTGTGTGTTTTTCACATTATTGAGATCAAAATATTGCTCCATCTGTAGTATCCATGTTACGGGATCCTTGCCATCAAACTTCCTCATATCCATATTTGGAATATGGTGGTTCTTCCATCCAACATTAGAGTTTATGAAATCACGATTAACATTTATTTTGTTCTCATCATAAGTTTCCTCTACTATCTTTTCGCCATTAGGAAACATTTATTGTATCAACTTTTCCAAACCTTCGATGTCTACTTTTAGATCATTCTTCATGTTTCCCATGTTTTCTTTCATTTTTTCATCGATCTTAGTGCCCATGTCATCCATCTTAGCTTCCATGCCATCCATCTTAGCTTCCATGCCCACTTCCATGCCATCCATATTAGCTTCCAAAACATTCATCTTAGATTTCATTCCTTTCTTCAAACCATCCATCTTAGTTTCCATGCCATTCTTCAAAATTTCCATTTCATCTTTTGTTGCTCTTTGCAATAGCGAAATTTGGTGCACTTGCTCTTGTAATTTTGATATCTCATGTTGTGTTTCTTCGTCTTCATGAGTCATAGTAGAGCCTTCTGAAGGCTTCATAGGTGTTGAATTATTTTTAGGGGGAATTTTAGAACCTAATAGTGATATTTATTCTTCATTATGCCCTTAGAATAAATTCAAACTAATTTTTTTCAAATGAGACTTATGTAATTCGAAAAAATACATACATTTTTCTTGCTTTTAAGGAGCTCGATATTGAAACTAAATTATCTATGTGATTTCAGATCTTCAATATCTGAAATCTTGCCCTAATGTGTCCCTCTGAATATTCTTTCAAATGCCATAGGTCTGACCTGATTTGGATTCTTCAAGGAAAAGTTATGCCCAATCTCCCACGATGACCTAATTATGGACTAGTTCAGTAGAGAGAACTTGTATGACTTGCCACTTGTCATTGTTTTCTCCTTCAGCTCTGAAATTGATATAATGAAAACTACAGTCCGTGTGCTTACAACAAATTTTTACAGAATCCCAATTTGACGCTTAGAGAGAGATTTATGATGTTTTTCCCACGGTCACCTCTTTGAGATGACATTTAGGAGCCTGAAACAATCCTAACTTCCATAGATCATATATCCAAAAATATTGTGAACCAAGATCTGAAATTGTTATAGGAAGTTCCTCAGGATTTTTTCTTCACACTATAAAAATTTCAGCCTCTGAAACTTCGTATACAAAAAGTTATAGCGAAAATTCCACGATGACCTATTTTAGTTGAAATTCGAGAGCCTGAAAAAACCCTAACTTCCCCAGATCATATCTCTAAACATATTGTAAATCAAGATCTGAAATTTTTACAGGAGGTTCCTCAATATTTTGGCTTCACGTTGTACACATTTCAGCTTTTGAACCATCATATAAACAAATTTATTGGGAAAATTCCACGATGACCTGTTTGGAGCAAAAAACCCTAGAATCCAAAGCTCTGATACCAAATGTTATGAAACCAACTCCAAAAATAGAAGAAAAGAGAGATCAACGCCTTATAAATCAGCCACTTCGAGGGGGAAACCTCCAATACATTACATAAATGAACAATTCTTGGATTATAAAAATGACCAAAACCTCTTTCTATATATAGGAGTCCATGGGCCCACAATATAATCCTAGCCGACCTAACAAAAAAAATGTAAGGGCACAATAATAACAATATTGGGGTTACAGGGGTACAAAAATAACAATAATGGGGCTACACTAATAAAAATAAGGGACTAAAATAGTAATATAGGGACCTAATAGAGATTTAGATAATTTCATTATTTTGGGGTTATGCTTTGTGCCTATATTACATTCCTCAATGTTTGTTTCGGATGGCTCTATTTTGGGTTCTTTGTCCACATCATTAAAGTCAAATAACTCTTCTAAAGGGACTAGCCCCTTAGGCATATTATTGTCTTTTAGTTCGAGTATTTAAAATTCCTCTTTTTCCAGGTCTTGTTGTTTATCAATATTATATATAGTGTCGTGAGACGGAATATTTACAGTAGTATTTACATCTAGAACAACGTTGTCTAGAACAACGACTTGTGTTTCCTCAGTATTTTGTACCTTGATAATACTGCCTCCCTCACAATCCATATCCACATTATTTTTTTCAAATTCATCTCTAGATTGCAGGAAACTCTCAATTTTTTTATCACTGCCAAAAACTTTCCAGTATCTCATGTTGTCTGGTACTGCAGGACGGTTTTTGACCTTAATTGTAGGCTGCTTGTTTGGGTGAGGTAGTTTACAGGTGCTTTATGAAAAAACTAGGCCATTGGCTAAGAAATTTTGGTTTCTGGGAATGAGTGACAAATCTTATTCCTCGAAGGTCCTCAAAAAATCAAGGACAACATTTCTATAAGCTCTCAATCTAGGGTGTTTGACTGCATATATCCCCTTAACCTATTTAATGACTAGCTCGGAATCACCCTCCATAGAAATCCTCCTTGCTCCTAATATTTTCAACATTTGTAACCCCAACAACAAGGCTTCATATTCAGCAATGTTTTTTGTTCTCCTAATCTCTCGTGTTATACACCCAGATTCCTGCCCCAGAGCTAGCTTGGCCACATGAGCCATCAAAACTCATGTTCCAAAGAGGTTCATGGGCACAGTCTAGTTGCGCTATTTGGGTTTGACTGTTTGTGTCTTCTGTGGGGTATTTTTCTACTTGGTAAATATATGAATGAGTGATTCCATCATTATACAAAATGAAAGAATCCAGGTCATTTTGAACAGAGTACAGAGGGTAGTTGTGAGGATTTTCTTGGCTACTTACCATGTACTTCATTAGTGTTTCTCTGTAAAGCTTCCCCAATTGACCAAACACTGGAATGGTAGCGTAAGTCATGTATAATTGCAAAGTTCCTTGTAATCTCCCCCCCCCCCCCAATGAGCGAGATAAAATCATTCTGTAACTTTGGGGTATGTCTACCACAACGATATCCATCACTAAACTCTTCACAGTTATTTGAGCTAGAGTGACACAAAGGTCCTTCATCAGGCCTAGGCACTTGATTTTTCTAGAATCAAAAGAGTATAAATCCCTGTAGGGTCTAGTGATTTCGAGGCTGAGTTTCTCCATGAATGCTTGGGACATTAGGTTGTGTGAGGCGTTGGAATCCAACATGGCGTTATGTATTATTTTATCATGAATATTCAAACTGACATAAAAAGGGGGAAACCCTCCTTCTTGTGGTCTGCCATCCACCTCTGGCCCAAAAAAGAGTTGAGGCTCTCCATCACTCAAATTAGTAGTGTCTGTAATCTTCCCTATATTTAACACTTTCAAGACCTGAGATCTGTAGACACTTTTGTTGAGAAATTCAGTGAGAGGGACAAAAATATTTACCTTCGCAAGTTCGCTCTCAATACTAATGAGAGTATGATTTCTCAGTGGGTTTGACATATCTATCCTTTCAGCTTCTGTTCTTTGGGTAACTTCAGTCTGTTTACTTGTACTGGGGATGTCCTTCTAAGGGTTTCTGGTAGGAACATCTACTGGTTTCTTGCCATTGTTCTCTATGTTTTTCTTTTCTGAATTATTTAAATTTTTGTTAGTGTTTTTAGTTGTTTTCTTAGCTTCAGATTCAGATACTTTCTTGGTAGAGTTATTTGAATTCCCTTTATTTGAGTTTTCCAAATTATTTTTTCTCTTTAATTTGTACTATCTATGGAATTCCAGAATGACATCCTCAAAACCCAATTTGTAGCCATCTGATTCTTCATGTCCGAGGTTAGCTTGGTCTAGTGAGGACAAGTCTTGCTATTCTTCAATGAGGAAGATAGAATCCTCTTCATTGATTCCCATCAGATTTATATGATTTTCCTCCTCTTCCTCCACTATCCCTTCGTTATAATCAACACAATTTTCTTGAAAGGGAGGCTCGATCTGTTGATCAAGACCCCTCTGCTCTCTCTGCCTAATTTGTGGGGGGTTTCTTCTCGGGTTTTGTTTTTTGTTTTGGGGTGTCAGTTGGTTGTCTCTGGGTATTTCTCTTTCATTCAAAATCATCCTCTCCATCATCCTTTCCATAGTCTTTACCAAGTTATCAATCTTGGTATCGGATGTGGAAGCCATAGGCTCTTCTCTTATGGTGACTCACCTCTGAGTCCTCATCCTGGCCCTTTTAGCTAACAAGTTAGCCTCTACACTCACAACATTCTTCTGCATTTCTTCTAAGGTTGATGAGTCTCTTTCCCTAAGCTGATAGGCCATGTATGGGTCAAATCCATCCGGGAATTTAAGTAGGATTATCCCCTATGGTGGTCTCATATTATTCGGGAGTGCATTGTATAAGTTTTTAAACATAGTACAGTAGACTTGAAAACTCTCTTCAGGGGATATTTTGAGAGTCTCATACTCTATAGGATCTGCAATGGATTTTTCTTGACTTCACACCTATTGATAAAATTTTGTTGAAAAGCAAGGAGATCATGGATACTATTAGCAGTTAGATCCTTAAACCATTTCCTAATGTCACCACCCAAACTCTGGGCAAACATCCTCAACTGGACATTGTCATCATCAATTTCTTGCAAGTCGAAACAATCATTCATCTTATAAATGTGTTGTTGGGTTGTCGTAGGACCAGTGCTGTTAAACAAGGGAATCTTAGATAGGTAGTCTTGGGGCATAGGGGGTAAATGGATTGGTAGCACCAATGGGGCATACCTAGCTGCCATGATTGGTGGAGGTGGTGGAGGAAGACAAATGGTGGATGAAGGTGGTGGAGGAAGAAAAACGATGGATGAAGGTGGATGGTTAGTGGTGCGGAGTATGGAGGGATCAAAAAATGTAAAGTCGTTCCAATTCTGAGATTTGGCTATGAATATACCTAGTTCAAACTGCAATTCAAATTGAACGTCCTGCAAAGTGACAAAGCTATCAGGTAAGGAGCTAGATATATGAAGAACCCTACTACTGGTTGGACTTTCCATTCTGGGAAGTTTCCTATATATTTTCTCAAGATTATCTACAATAGGAGGAGGATTTGGATATAGATGGGATTTGGTGGATATTCTTTTGGGAGCCATGATTTAGCTCAAAATCATAGACAACTGATTATTGAATATCGGAAGAAACCAATCTTTAAGAGAAAGTTGTATCATTCAGTGTTTTTTAAGTTTGGGTTTCTGAATTTGATTGAAAATTGAAAAAATTTAGTTATTGTTTCCCGAATGGAGTTGCCAATATGTTATCACTCTATAATTTATAAGATTGGCAAGACTAAACAATAAAGTGCAACATCAAAACCGCTTGAAGCCTAGGATCTATCCCTCCTAGCCTCAGAGAGGGATCTCTCTATTATATTTCGATTTGTTTAAGTTTATGGATGGTAGGCTAGTTAAATTTATCATAAGAGTTGTTTGTTTGATTTTTCTTGGTTGGATAGGAGGGGTATTTCCTAAACAGTTTCCATTGGGCTATGGATTCAAATAGGTTGGGTGTACACATCAAATCCCAGAGTGAATGCAAGGCAAGCTGACTGCGAATACTAGTGTTTATAGCTGATTGGAATTATGGGATGAAGAAAAGTGCTTTTAGTAACGACTTAAGAGCAACTAAGAATTCTTAAATCATACATTAGAAGAAAGCATCGAAATTGTAAATATAGTCAGAATTAAGGTGCCTTGAAATAGAAAATATTAATATAACCTTCTTATTTTACAAATAGAATTATAAGTGAAACATGTGAAGAAATTACAGTGGGAAAAAATTAAACGTGAATGAGGAAAAACATCACCAGGACACACAACATATGAATATTGCAGAATTCTCTCTTTATTGATGCTCCAACATGAACAATATGAATACTTGCAATGAAAAGTGTTTATAAAACTAGGGTCCAACCCTTGTTACAGAATGAAAACTTGTATTTAAACTATTTACACCGGTTTGTCGTTATCGAAAGGGAAATCGGTTTGTCTACTCTAATAGTAACTAAAAATGGTTATGTGTGTTTCACGCATGGATGCATGTGATTGTTTCTAGACAGATGTCTAAAGTAGAATTGGAAATGTCCCTTCATTATGATGGCCCTCTAGCAGGTGCCCGATGTCCTTGTGAAGCCATTATCTGACGCTGTGGTGGTTTGTTGTGCTGGAGGATCTGATACACTGGATGCGCTGCCACTGACTATTCACTGAGTTGCCAACTTCGTCACTAAACTGAGTTGTCATCCTTCCTGGAGCTTGCATAGATTTTCTCAACTCTTTGGAGTTGGGATCTTGGTTCTGTTTAGGTTCCTGTAGACTTCATTAGTTTCGGTGTATTTTAGGAATGTTGGTTTCAACTGAAAAAATGTGCTTCACCTCATGCTGTATGAAGACATCATTGTTGATGACTTCATAGAATGCTTTCCCGGTCATGGTTTTCTTTAGATTTACGAGCTTGGTTGTGTCCTTGGAGATCTCTGTGAGCCTCTTTACATAATCAGTCATGTGCATTAGTTTATCATTGATGAAAAACAAGGAAGGAAAACCTCTTTTGTTTAGTGGCTCAATCATGTTAAAAAACCTACTCACCCCAACCTCTAGCTAATGGCATCTTTCTTTTATCTGTGTGACCAGACTCTTATTATTCAACACCCTCTTAAATTCAAGAACAGAGGTTGTTATGTCAACCACTTCTAGTTGTTCCAAATCGTGGCTGCTCTTGGAATTCAAGAATCTGATGATATTATTGCTAGTTTGGGGCTTATCTCCAAGTTCCTCATTTTTTTTCTCAATGGAAACCTTTACTACCTTAATTAGATCCCTTTGTTAAAAAATTATCTGAATGGAGGGCCATATATCATTTACAGACTAAATTATATCCATCCATATAATTTTTTTCACCCTTCCCATCATGGAGCCAATTGAGGACTCTTGAAGGGACTTTTGCAAGCTCTCATTTAGCTTTTTTCTTATCTACAGCTCTATGGCATGGGAAGAGTCTTTCCCTTTGAGTTTCTCCAGCAGGCCATTGAGTTGATTCTGCAGCATTTTAATCTCTGCTGGTTGTAGAGGCATGTCCTCCATCGCCTTGGCTAGCTACTCGGTACACTCCCCCAGTGTTCCTGTGGATGTTGTGGCTGTTGGGGTCACTCTGAGAGGAACCGCTTGTAGGGGGATCATGGCTTTGGCTACTTCTTTTTTTTCTCCCTTCACCGCATCCCTTATTATTTTTTGTATTTATTTGATCATTTTACCCATCTCATCCTCCATTTTCTTATCTATTCTGTTTGCTCACAAATTAATTGCAATATTTATGCTTTTTGTGTTTCAGTGGCTTCTATCTCCTTGGCCATAGGGTCTTATGTTACTAGCATCTTAAGTTGTCTCCTCGGAGAAGCTATGTCTGATTTCTTCTTCCTCACCAAGGTTTGTGCCACTGCTATGTTTGATGGATTGTACCTGAGATGTATCACTAAATCCTCCAGAGATTTTAACTTTGAATCTTTGACCATTGCAGAGACCTTTCCCAACTTTAATTGTTACTATGCATTGGACAAAGTCCCCTATAGTTTTGAGAGGCTCATGGATGTGTTGGTTAGGGTGGAGGAGATCATTTCCCCAATATGCTTGTGCATCTCCATCTGTTCTATTGGGTGGATGTTCTTTGCATTAAACTCAAAAGATGTCCTCTTGTAGTCCGCTACAATTTTGGGCTGAGGAACTTGTGCTTTGAATAATTCCATCCTCATTCTCCCCTTCTCAGAGTCAAAGGCTGATAGGAGTCTACACTGGGAGCTGCTTGTTTGTTTCCAAAATTGATTGTAGGTGTTGGTCTTGAGAACGTCATTCCTTCTCTTAATCTCCCTAAATGTGTCATAGATGTGTTCCTCCTCTTGTTCTACAGTGGAAGTAGATGTGGTAGTTTTCACATCCTGCTGTTGGAATGGGATGGTGGTAGAGGATGTGGAGAAGATCTGGTGGCCACCTGCTAAAGCTAAACTTGGTGAATCCCCAATTTTGATGATATTTTTTTGTTTCTTCTCATTTCCTTGGTCAGGGCCCATGCTGATCCTGGCTCTCTTCATATATTTCATTTTGAACTTTTTAGTGGAGGAATCAATGTCCATGTTTGTTGGATCCTCCCTGGTACTCTTACTTCATGTTTCCATTTCAAGCTCCTTTCCTTTGTCATCTTGAACTCCTGCTACTTTCTTCTCTTTTGGAGTTGGTGTTTGTATTCCTGAAGTAGAGATGACTTGCTCTTTAGCCTCCTGGAGCGTTTCTGCCACCCATTCTTCTTAGGTCATGTACTTCTCTATCTCTAGTCTAGGGGTATGGGTGTAGGGTGTGGACTAGTTTTCCACCCTCTTCTTGGAGATAATCCCCATTGGATCATATGAATAGGTGAAATTGTGTGTGAATTTTATCTCTTTCAGTATTTTATCAGCCTCCCCCACTTCTTCCCTGTTGTTGTAGATGAATGGGCCTATTTGGGATTTGATCCTGAATTGTAACTTCTTCTTGGCCGAAACAAAATTCACCTCGTCAGCATCTATAATTTTCCTGATATACTCAAGGGAAAAGATCCTCATGGGGAGGTACTTGGGTAGTTTATAGGGGGGAAATTCACTGCCATAAACCCTGATCTCCGTGTAGTTCTGGTATAGATACTAGTCTGTTGTCCTTACATGCTCTGTCAGCTAAATCACTTTCTTGATTTTCTCACTGACCCTGGGCTCTGAGGTGCTGTTGAGTGCAATAATTGCTGGATGAAAAAATAGGTCTACAAATCTCTTGTATGAATAGTCTTCTTGCCCCTTTCTCAATAGAGTTGTCCAAAAAATGACAGATTGAGCTTGAGAGTCTTCGCCTTGTTATGTCATGTTGAATTAAAACTTGTTCGATTGAAAAAATGTAAAAATGTACACCAACACAGAGGTGTATTTGAATACCCCTTCTGTTTCAAAATTCAAGATCTGATTATGGATTGCATTAGCAAAAAATTGAGCATAGTCAAACATAACAGTGGGCTTGGCTTATACAGAGAGAATATACAAGAAACAAATTATGGCTTCATCTATCCATTGATCGATATGACAACCTAAAAAATAATACAGGGTGGTGACAATGTGTTGGGTCCTTTCTGGGAAGGTTGATGACGAATATGGGGGATTTTTTGTAGGAATTGGTGCATTGGGGGCCAAGAAAAGCTCCAAGGTTTTGGCTCTGCTGGAAAAATATAATGCTTGGTACAATCCTATAAGGGCTTCATATGAAAAATGGATTTTGTTCTCAACAATGGGGGCCTATAACATCTCTTGATTGGATGGGGCATTTATATGAAATAAAATCTTTCCTATGGAGTTCACTATGTCTCTTTGCCTAACGTCATAGTAAGACTGCCATTTCCTAATTAGCTCAGGGAAGCTATGGATTCTAGGGAATATGTAATGTGGGAGCTTGTTCCTCCATAGTCTGATACCATCTGCTTCGTCAAGGAGCTTATCCTTGAGCCAACAGTAGACATCAAACATGTCAAGGTATGACTTTGTCTCGTGGATCTTGTAATCATTGTCACCCAAGGCAATATGGTCCAAGTCTACCTGGGGATAGACCATGGGATTGAAAGGTCATTGATCCGTCTTGGGAGGCATGATTTGCTTTTTCACTCTCCGTTTCACTTGCAATGGAGAATGGGCTACAAAAGAAGGGAGAAACGATATGAATTGACACTGGGGAAGGGGTAAGACCGAAGGGGATCAGAATCGGAAATGAAAAATTTGAAATGAGACTATAACCAGGCTTACCAAGTGCTGGTTGTTCCTTATTTGATGTGAAATTCACCCTTCAGCCAAGGTAGCTGGTCATGATCTCGTCCGCAGATGTCAGTGAATATCACAACCTATGGAAATTCAGCAGTAATAACAATGTAAACTTTGGCGCCGCGGTGAGTTCTGGTTTTAACACATGGCTAGACGGTAACCATTGAGTTGTCGCGGTTCCGTTGGATAACGGCCCAACCATTCATGGTGCAACGGTGCTATTGGTGAGAGGGGATGTGACGAGGCAGAATGGACAGGTGATGGAAGATGTGGCATGGTGGCATTGGCAACGATCACAGGCGACAATGGTTTGGGGACGGAGGAAACCACTTTTCAGAAGGGGGCTCAAGTGGTAAGCGATAATAGGGAGGGGGTGCTAAATTGCGGGAGTGTGACATGTGGAGGAGGGGGTGTTAATGGATACCACCAATATCGGACTCCCCCCTTTTGTTAACATCCGCTGGCTGAAGGAGGGGATGAAATGAATTGAGGATCATCAATGGTGAGGTGAGGGGTGGAGATGGAGGGCAAGGTGGGAGATTTTTAGCACTGATGTGACGGGGTGATGGGACTACGGGCTCGGGTCTGGGGATGAGCGTTGAGGGGAGATGTGTGACGTGGTACAAAAGTGGGGCTCGACGGCTATTGCACATTGTGCATCAAAGGATTTAGTTGTGTGCGGAAGAGGTAAACCTTAAATATTGCGAAGTGCGGAGTGCGGGGGAGATGGAGGTGACGTGGCAGGGAGGGGCCCATGGCTATCTCAAATCGCACTTTGGGGGATTTTTTATTAGCAGTAGGGATAAACCTTTAAACTTGCGAAGTGCAAAGCGCGAGCAGTAGGAGTGATGTGGAGATGAGGGGCCCACGAGCATTGCAAATCTCACATCAGAGGGTTTAGTTTTAAGCGGTAGGGGTAAAATTTAAAACTCGCGAAGTGCGCATCGGTGATGTGGTGGGATGGGTCCACTGCATCGGGGAAGTTATAAAGCGGTGAATGGTTCAGCGTTAAGTGTATGAGGTTTCATATTGTATGATATGTATTTCAAGAAGCCAGAAGTGGGGGCTTAGCTGCTGTGGTGGGGCCAATCACATTGAAAGTTAAACAAGATACATTGTGGGCACTTCAAATGGTAAGTTAAAATATTCGCGATGCGAAACAGTG
Organism: Pinus albicaulis; assembly: GCA_034641835.2. Classification (NCBI taxonomy): domain Eukaryota; kingdom Viridiplantae; phylum Streptophyta; class Pinopsida; order Pinales; family Pinaceae; genus Pinus; species Pinus albicaulis. Next base: position 1,022,685,718 of record CM076582.1, on the reverse strand, counting down.
GTTAAACAGGTAATTTAGCAATCTTGTGACGGATGGTTAGGGAAGTGACATGGCAGGGAAGGTGGGACCGCTTGTAGCCCACAGATCACAAGATTTAACATTTTCTTCAGCGCTATCCTTTTTCACTTACGAAGTGCGACTTGCAGGGGGGGGGGAAGTGACATGGCTGGGAAGGTGGGACCGCCAATAGCTCGCAGATCGCAAACCTTACCACTTTCTTTAGTGTTGTCCCTTTGAATTTTCAAAGTGTGATTTCCTGCTTGGTGGGACTTGCACAGTGCTTTAGATGAAATAGACTTCCCCTCAAAGGATTTTGAAGTCACCACTTCCTTTTTTTCTTTCGTTTCTTCCTTCTTTGCATTTCTACCTACTCAAACTACTCATCTAACATTTTTTCTTCCTTTGTAGGGTGCATATAGACTTGTAGACCCTAAAAATTTTCTTTTAATATTATAACCTAACTTCTATCCCTTATTTCTCCTATTGGTCTATATTATGCTTTTGAACCAATCTTATTTTCTACCTATATAATGATAAGCCAAGATTAGACAGTTTGGCAAATATTTATTTTCTAACCAATCAACAGAAATTGAAAACTATCCAATCATGATTAAATTGTATGACTGGACATACCTATCTAAAGATTAGTGGCATTTGAACTTGCAACACTTTCAGTTTTATTTCTTTTTTGGGTTTCTTCTTCTTCTTTTTCCTTCTTTTTTTCTTTTCACTCTTTTCTCTTTTCTCTTTTCTCTTTTATTTTCTCTATTTTTATACCCTCTTTTCTTTCTTTCTCTTTTTTTCATTTTTATTTTAAATCATTTGAATTTTGAAAAGCCTTTCAATAATGAAAACCTTGCATGAAATATGAAGTATCCAATCACGTTGAGATCCTATAATTTATAAGGTACTAACAATAGGGGCCTATAAAAATGATTTCATTAATTTTTGAAAGAAGGAATGTATCAATAAGGAGACAATTTCTCCCTATAATCCTGAACAAAATGGAGTAGTTGAATGAAAGAATAGGTCTATTGTAGAAGCCACTCATGCCATTCTCCATGATAAAAATGTTAAAATTATGAAACTATGGTAAAATTTCACTTTGGACAGCTCACATGATGAAGATAAAAATTGCAATAGATTCCTCTTTTCAAGAGGACTGAAATCGACCTAAAGATCACCTCATTTGGTCAAGGATAAGTTCATTTTTGAATATATGTACCCACTCATGTATATTGGATTAGGTCGGCCCTTTGCTTATGTACCAATGGAAAGGTCAGCCTCAACATCAATTGGACCATCATAGAAGCCTATAAACAAAGGATACCATAAACTCATTTGGATATATTAATCAAGCTATATTCTCTTCTCTTCTATTGTCTTGGTTCATATAGGTCTGACGAAGGAAGCTTGCATAAGGGTCTGAAACTACAAGGTCGAAGGTCACATGAATATAGGGTTTTTATTTCTCAGACTTTGGCATAGAGCTAGGAAATTTTATCCTTGGACGCACACATATAATGGTCCAAGGTGTGCCTAGGAAGCCTTTGACACACACAAAAATATCCTGAAGGGCACGCCCAGGCTTTTGAGGTAGATCGAGTATTCTAGTCCATGGATGCACGCACAAAGTGGACCAGGGAGCGTCCGAGGAGCCTTGGATGCACACACTATAACTTACCAGGTTCGGGGGCTTCAGGAAAAAAATAGTATATTTATTCCTAGATGCACACACAAATTTTTCTAGGGAGCATCCATGAATTCCATAAATGCTCGCACAACTCATCCTCCATGCTTCTTAGACTCAAAGATGGAAACTTCAGTACTCTGAATATTCTGCTTAGTGAGATTTTTTTTCAGTAGTAGGTTATATATTGTGACAGTACATTACAGTAATTAGAATCAATATTTTGATGTTTAGATTCATTTCATGGATATGCTAGTTTTTTTGAAGGTATGGATCATTATACTCTCTTTTGATGAATCATTTGATGAAAATTTATTAGAAGAATTTTAAAGGGTTTTCCCCATATTGGGTTTTTCCCTAGTCTTCGACCAATCCTAGTGTCTCTATTTTTGCATTCTTTTCTTTCAGTGTTCCTTTATGTTCCGTTGCATTTATGATGATGTTATTTTTCTTTCTATATAGTTGCAGATGTTGATGAATAATGATGTAAATTTGAATAATGCTATGATGTTATGGGGTGAACTTAATGTTTTTATGGTGAAATGAAATTATCAAAGCTAATAACAATATAGCCATATGAGAAATTAACATGGTATCAGAGTTGGGTTCAATAAAATCCATGGATATCACCTCCATGGAGACACTTTTTATGGAAGCAAGAACAGGATGGTGGAGACCTAAAATAATTCTAGGGTATGAAGGAAACCCTAGGTATTTAGTGCATAAGGATTTGATGGTTTGGGTTTTACAAATACCCTGGCTTATGAAACCCTATCATGGTCAAAGTCAAGATGTTCAAACACTTGTGACAGATTTGATGAAGCCCTAGATGGGATAGTCTCTAGTAGGCCTGGTTGTTGATAAAGTTGATTGAAGGAAAAAGTGTTATGTGGATTATGTATAGTAATGGCTTTTGAAGGTTGGTTCAAGAGGAAGAGGACCATCTCTCATTGAAGATAAGTATTCCTTGACTTATGAGGTTTTTTTTTGTCTTTACTCTTGTTTAGAATTATGGATCTAATTATTATGATTATTATTTTGATAATTGCTTATACTTCTTGCATGTATATTTGAGTATATGGATGTGTCGAACCTCCTTGTTGACATGTGATAAGTGGATCCCCCTTGAGGATCATTTGAAATTCATGAAAGAAAGTCTATATATGGAAATAGGTAAAGAGGAACCTAATGAAAAGGTGACAAAGTACTACAAGTTGTCTATGTCATTAAATAAGGTGCACGTGCATTTGAATACCGTAAGGTATGACATGTATATTTTTTCAATGTTATGTTTTAGGTGTAGTATTGATGGAAATATAAGCCCTAAGGTATGATGATAATATTTCCTTATCAAATGGTCCATGCATGCATATGAAAGAAATTTGAATTTAGGTTAATGTGGTGAAATGGTTCACCTGTTCTTGAACATTTTGATCATGATCATCTTCTTGATTCTTTGAGGCTACTTAATGTTGATCTTTGATATAGTAGTATAACTTGATGTTTGGCTAACATCTATTGTTTTTGGATATCCCGGTCCTGTGAAGAAGTCTAGCACCTTGACTCTAGTAAATCTTACTCTTGACACTTTACATGCATAAGTCATGATGGATCTCTTATAGAAGGTTACCTCATTGATATGGTATTGATAATGCTTGTGATAAGTATGATGAAAATATGGAAAAATGGTTGTTACTCTTGTTGTTTTGGTAAATTTTTATTGAATGACCTGACTTGATCCTATTGATCATGATAAGCATGGTAACCATGATAAAAGTATGATATTGGTACTCTAGATCTCTTATTAACCGTGGTTATGTTTTTGAGGTGATTAGTAATTATGGCATATGGTAAAACTAAATGCCCTAACTTGATGGATTGACTTGATATAAGTGATATTGTGTTCATGATATTTGAAGTGTGATGTCTCACATGTTCATTGCCCTTATCATGTGAATATAACCCTTAATACTAATAGGATCGATTGAGCCATAGGTGCGGCCTATAAAGGTTGTCTTACATCGATTTGAGCTTGTTGAGGTATAGATTGATAGGTAGGAATTTGAGATGTAGATGGAACGTGTTGAGAAATTAAGGATAGATCTACAAATGAACCAGGTTGTACAGGAAGAGTAATTTGTGAAATATTAGACACCATCCTAGCAGATGAAGGATTCAAATAAGGTTGAGCACTAATTTGTGGTATACTGATGACAGGTTTCCCCCCTACAAAAGGAAGAGGGGATGATGGAGGAAACTTCCCCACCAGATGGAGGGTACCCAACATAAGGAGAATTGGGCTCAAATTCACCACCAAAAGAAGAAGTAATCTTGGCCTCAGTACTCATAGGGAAATATGATTCTAGTGGATAAATTTCAGGAGGAGAACCAGAAGTAGTTCCTGAAGTTCCTGAATCAGTATTTTGCATCTTCTTGTGCTTCTGGTGATGGCCAGGAGTTTCGTCCAGTGGAAGAGGAGGATTATTTTGCATTATACACAAAAAACCGAGGGTGGGGTGTTGTTATTCCATGTTGAATTAATAAATTTTAACAATTAACACAAAAATAAATCAAAATGGGGTAAACTAGGCATAAATGTTTACCAAGAAACTGTGAAATACAATATACAACCTTGGAGAACAAGGATTTACATAGGGCAATCAATCACCTCGAATATTGGGTTTGGTGTACCACAATATACAAGGCAACCAACTTGGTTACCTATGGTGAGGATAGTAACCTATGATGGACTTCCAAAATATACTCGACGGTACGAGGAAGTGCAGTCCGTGTTAGTGTTGTAAAATGTGTAACTGTACGATGAGAGCATTTCCATATACGTTTCATGCATGGAGTGACATCCAATATACCAAAAGGTACGTGGAGAACGATCTTATACACTTACGTACATGGAATTGGATTTCACCCTCGGGATGCAATGTTGGAAAAAAATGACAACTCCTATGTTTATAGAAATTGAAACATTGTCTCTAGACCTGAATTATAAATGTTTTTGTTAATGTTACAATTGTTCCCTAGGTTGATTCAATAAATTTTAATGTTTATCTTCAATCAAGTTTCAATTCCAGGGCTCACCACGAATTTCACCTGAATATCCTAAAATGCAAGCTAGCAAGAAGAAATGAAACTTTATTTTTCAATGAAAGTATATATAAAGGAGGGAAGAGAACAAAGAGTATGCAACATACAAAATGTAGAAAACAATATGCTAAGTGAAATTAACTCAAATGGAACTATTACAATTCCAATTCAAACACAAAACCTTATATGCCAATGCAAAGATATTTTCTCTTCTCAATTCCACTTAATTTTCAAATGAGAGAAAACTTAGAAGAATATCTAATCACTAATAAAAGGAACTATTCAGAACGATGATTAAAACACCAATTATTTAAAGCACCCAATGATCAAACAAATCAGTAATGACCTGATGACAAGAACAAAGGAAAATATAAACAAATTCTCAACAAAGGAAAACAAAACCGAAATAAAACAAGATGGACACTTCTAAGAGACCAAAATACACTCAGGGACACAAGGAACAATAACTGGAACAAAGTTGAATAATTTGTGCATGAAAGAGGGGTTAGCTCAAGTGTTGGAAGGGCACCAGTGCTCTGCAATGCAAGTGTAGAGAGGGTTGGGGTGAATTTC